>QANZ01041854.1:6751-19066 GCA_003254925.1 Chamaecrista fasciculata
CTGTGTCTTAAATCGTGTCACTCGCGTGACCCACGAATTAACCCTAATTCGTGTCCCTCTCGAATGGTGATCAGATCCTGCCCGTGTGTGACCCAGCAGACCCCACGCAATAATGGCAGTAGGGCATCCCCATGACCTACAAGTTGTGAGCGGACTCTAGCAAGCCATCACAACTACCCAAAATCCGTGAGTGATCGTTCGGTAACCGGAAGAACGACTTAACCTCAGTACCTCCGTGTACGTGATCCGTTTGTCCTACGATATCTTGGTCAAGGACTAGGCACAGGTATGTCATCCATAATCCAAACCTCAACTTTCTCGATTCCTTGAGTAAGTCCCAATTCCCGCGTGGCCACGCATTTTCCTGGACAGACTCATCGAGGGCGCCAGTTAGATATCTCTCAAATTAATGAGGGACAAAATCCCATTTTGGCCAATCCACATCCCACTGCAGAGCAATCAACCAGTCCCGTACTCAGCCCTTATAACTGCCCTGTTACGGGCAGCGTTAGACTAAGCCAAAGACTGACAACTGCAACGCTGGAATAGTCATTGACCTCAGGTCAAAGGCATCGCTACAGGCGTACTAAGAGAGACTAGCTGATGACTAAACCCATGCAGGACTCTCCGGGTCAGTCCAGCAATTCGTAACCACCTTACGTAATTGCACCATGACTCTCGTCCCAGCATCTAGTGCGTGCATCTCATGCACCGAGGTCATGCTGGTCTTAGTTTATTTTTGCTCCCACCAAAATAATCGACCAGGGACAATTTTAGATTAATTATCTCATAATTAATCATGGACGTCATCATAGTAAACATGCGAATGATATGACATCACATTAATTTATCTTCCATAAATTAATAATATGTTCACAACATATTTATCAAATAAAATGATTGGCCCTAGGGCACAATCTCCAACAGCGATGCCTTAGACCTGAGGCAGGAGAGGCAAGCTGATGACTAAACCCATGCAGGACTCTCCGGGTCAGTCCAGCAACTCGTAACCACCTTACGTAATTGCACCATGACTCTCGTCCCAGCATCTAGTGCATGCATCTCATGCACCGAGGTCATGCTGGTCTTAGGTAATTTTTGTTCCCACAAAAATAATCGACTAGGGACAAATTTAGATTAATTATCTCATAATTAATCATGGACTTTATCATAGTAAACATGCTAATAACATGATAACACATTAATTTATCTTCCATAAATTAATAATATGTTCACAACATATTTAATCTAGCTCCCACTTGCACTAGGGTACAATCATTAAACTAGCTCTTCCTACTCTAGGTTCACTGATCAATGTGTCTAATCCCCATCGATGATACATGTCGCTCATGTATAACCCTTGCAAGAGGTTTAGTCAGAGTATCAGCAACGTTGTCCTCGCCTGCTACTTTGCATGTCTTCACATCACCTCTGTCAATCATCTCCCTGACAAGGTGAAAACGTCTGAGTAAATGTTTGGTCCTCTGGTAGGACCGTGGCTCCTTGGCTTGTGCAATAGCGCCACTATTGTCACAATACAGGGTTACGGGATCAGAAATGGTCGGAACCACCCCAAGCTCGGAGATGAACTTTCTAATCCACACAGCCTCCTTTGCCGCATCCGATGCTGCAATATACTCGGACTCCATTGTAGAATCGGCAATTGTGCTATGCTTGGAACTCTTCCAACTCACGCTGCCGCCGTTCAGGAGAAACACATATCCTGACTGCGATTTAAAGTCATCTTGGTCGGTTTGGAAACTAGCATCTGTGTAACCCCTTACACATAGCTCCTCATCAGTTCCTCCGTACACCAAGAACTCATCCTCAGTCCTTCTCAAGTACTTAAGGATATTCTTGACAGCGATCCAATGATCCTCACCAGGGTCTTGTTGGAATTGGCTCGTCATACTTAGGGCAAATGACACATCCGGTCGAGTACATAACATGACATACATGATGGATCCTATGGCCGAGGCATAGGGAATTCCACTCATGCGCCTTCGCTCAACAAGTGTCTTCGGACACTGTTTCTTGCTCAAGGTCAGTCCATGATTTATTGGGACGAATCCCTTCTTGGAATCCTGCATATTGAACCTCTTCAATACCTTATTAAGAATGCAAAAGAATTAAGAGAGTATCAATCCCACTCAACATATGGCAGAAGAAAACCAAAGCAACTTAGATTATGAGACAATTAATCAACTGAGCATGCCAAGCGACCTAAGAATCTCCAATAGACCAATCCAAAAGTGTATCACTCACTCACATAGCAGGGAAAATTTACTTTCAAATCCTTGAAACGAGCCTCTACCATAGGCTTGAAATAACTCTACAATCTCCACTATAAATGCAATGATTCAAAAACTCAAGAGGACTTTAGAAGGTTGTAATGTTGGAAAAGGCTAAGAGATGGAAAAATTTAAACAGAGAAACAAAATGGAATAGAGAAGAAAATGGTAGCAAATGAGCACAAAAGAAAAGTTAAGCTGCATACTAGTCAATGAATTCCAAATTTTTAGCATTCAAAACCTACCACTCTTTAAGACGAACTTCAATCCTCAACCAACCAAAAATTGCACAAGCTCTTTTTTTTTTTTTCTTGAGTCTTTGACTCTTATTTGGCTAGCCATAAACTTGCCTTAGCTTCTTAACATAATTCCATTTTCAACTTGAAGCTTTAAAAGGCACAACTTCTTTTTTTTATTTATTATTTTTCTCTTTTTTTTTCACTTCATTTTCATGATATTTTTTTTACTTGGCAATTCAAACCCATGAGGAGAGAAGCAAAAAGAAGAGTGTTGGGCAAACAAAATGCTAATTTAAAATTCAAAAACTAATAGCAGCAAGCTTAGATAATTAAGGCTCAAAGGGGGTGACAAATGGTAATAATGTTTGGGCTTGTGTATGGGAAATAAAGGTAGAAGAAAAATGCCTCCATCATAGTCCAAAAATCAATGCATATGAAGCTTTGATAAAGAGTGAAATCAAGTTCTAGAGAAAACTCATCACAAGGATTAAAATGACACTCATATGAAATGAACAATTAGGCTCAAAATCTTCCAATAGGGTTAATAAGGTGGCACTCAATTGATCTTTGGATGAATTCAAAGGAAACAATAGCATGATCACAATTAACCAAATGCTCAGAAATCTAAAGAAGCAAAAGTTAACCACTTTCACATGTGAGCAGAATATAACCAATTAACTCAAAAGCATAATCAAAATCTTCTCAAACTTGAAAAATTCACCAAAGAGTTAAAAACTAAAATGTGGGTTCATATGATATTTCAAACCTGAAACTGGAAATCTATGAAAGACTGAATGCCAAAAATTAGAGATGAAGGTCAGAAAACTCCTTCAAATGCATTTAAACACGTTTATGATAGGCAAACAGAGCTCCAAAAATCAAGATAAACTGTCAAAACATAAATCCAGCTCAAAAGATCACAGAAATGCCTTAAAGTTTGAAAAATTCTCAAAAATGTCACAGTCAAGGAACTAGCAGCTAAAATTAGACAAAATAAACCAATATGAACGAACTCACACTCCCCCACACTTTAAACTTTGCAGTGTTCTCAATGCAAGAACACTACAAAATAAAAACTAGGGGAAGAAAAGAAGCAAGAAGCTGCGCAGAATGCAAAATCCAGGAGCAAAAGAAGAACCTGTAATACATTAGCAAAAGAGTAAGAACCAACAGGTCTAAAGAACAGCCAAACGGTGCCCAAATATCCGTATACAGAAAATAAATGAAATAAATACACGACAACAGACTCTAACAAGGTAACATCCAGACACACAAAAGAAACAAAATAAAACAAAAGACTCGATCTAGAGCTAAGCATCGGCATGATCCTCATCAGCAGGCGGAAGAATAGGAGGGGTGATCTGGTGCTGGCTGCATAGGAGCTGACCCAGCTCCCTAAGATAGGTATCCTGCGCACCCAGCCTGTCAAACAAGCGACTCTGGACAGACTGGAGCTCAGCCAGGATCTGTGTTTGAGTCTCCGCCATGCGGGCCATAGAAGCCTCAAATGCTGACATCCGCCCAACATCCTCCATAGGCACATCCCTGGGTGCTTCATTCTGGGCCCCGCCACCCAATCTCTTATATTCTATCGGGGCTAGAGCTTTGACATACTCGTCCTGGTTCACCCCGGTGTACTCCTCAACACCCTTGGACCGAAAGATTGCCGTCAGAAGATGCGGGAATGCCATTGCATGCCCAGGGGGCCATGCACAGATGATTCCAGAGCGTCCCACATAAGTTGAGAGACATCGACATCCCGCCCTTGCGGCAGCAGGAAGATAAGGGCAGCGACCTTAACGGGGGTGTGACTCTTGTGACTGTTAGGGATGATGTTATTAGTCACCAGGTGGAGCCACATCCGAGCGTCGGGTTTGAAGGAGCTGCGCAACATGTAGTCGGTCTTCCCATATGGCCTATCCCAAACTTGGACGGCGGGAAGGCAGAGAGCGTCAGACAAGTCATCTTGGGAGATGGAGGAAGGGTTGCGGAGGTAGGCTTGGTAAGCGCAGGGCCGGTCGGGATCAAAGCGTGGGATCTGGAGGTGTCTAGAAATAAGGCCCGGTGTAAGGCGCACTGGCACATCCCGAAGAGTAACTTGGTGATCGCCTGTCGAAACACGAAGAGCGTAATATTCACGGACTAGTGTGAGGTTTGCCGTCTCGCGCCAGTCCAACAAAGATCCCAGACCCAACTGCTGACATGTATCCCAGAAAGAGTTGCCCTCCAGAGGGTCAAAAGTGCGCTCCCGAATGTATGGACGCTTGGGCGCGGACTTCTTTTTGGGATTGGCATCTTTCTTAGGCCGCTCAGGTTCCGCGGGAACGATTTGCAAAGATGAAGAACGACTCCGTTTGGAGGGTGGGGAGGATTTCTTGGCTGCACGAGGCATCTGAAAAACAAAACAAGACAAAAACAAACAAACAACCAGACAAACACTCGCATCAAAACAAGACACAAACAAATGAGAACGAACATGAGACCCAATACCTAGGAAAACTAAGACTCGGACTATACCAAAAACCTAAGAACATGCTTGGAGAGGATGCCACGGATAGATTTTTGCGAAAAGCAAGCCGATGAAGACCCGCCGCGAGACCAGCCTCTGTGTGAGTCACGGCGATTTCGGCGGCGGATCTTTAACAGGCCGGGAAACAAGGATTTTGCCAAAATAAAGAGTCCCGAACAATAAAACAACATCCCAACAAGCATTAATCGAAGGAAATCACCTCAGAACATAATTTTTGACACAAACCCTAACCTAAAATCTAAAAATGTGAAGGAAAAAACGAAGAGAGAGAGTGAAAACGTGACTCACCGTGAAGGAATGAAGAAAACGAGGAGGAGACGACGGAGGAAAAAGACGGCGACGAACTCGGACGGAGAAGACCACCGGAGAAGAGAACGACGCCGGCGATTTGAGAAAACAAGGACGAGGACGGCGGCGGAGAAGGAAGAAACCGACGAACACGACGGCGACGAGCTAGCACACGACACGACGGTGACGGAAGGTGACTGGAGAGCTAGCACACGACACGTCGGAGTGTGCAAGGGGAAGGGGAGGAGTTCGGCGGCGGCGGTTTGGTGCGCAGAGAAAAAAGGGAGAGAATAGCGTGTGGCGGCGGGTTTCGGGCTGGAATGCGCAGGAGAGGGTTTAAAAATCTGATTTAGGGCTTTTTTGTTTTTTTTTTTTTTTTACTGAACCGGACCAGTTCAGTGTGAACCGGACCGGTCTGCGTGGGATAGGGACCCGTCGCGGAACCAGCTGCGGTATTGACCCACGGCGGTTCCCGCGGCTGGAATTCCAGAGAGCACAGCCGTGGTGGCGGCTCCACAGCTGGAAAAACAGTGCAACCCGCCGCGGGACCCGCCTCGGCCTTCTCCGAGGCGGTTTCCGCGGCTGTTTTCCCTGAAATGAGAAATTAAAAGACGACGACATCGGGCACACGAAAATCAGTCCTAAAGACACTAAAATTGGTCTAAACTCAGCTAAATCAAACACAAAACATCACCAAAAGAGTTCTTAAGACACAAAATCCTAACACTAAGACAAATAAAAACAAAACAGAATCAAACAACATAGCAAAACGGAAAAACAAAACCTACATCTACTGAGCTCCCCCACACTTGTATTTCAGCCAATCCTAAACACATGAAGTCAAGGAAAATAAAACCAAAACACATGCAATCAAGGACATAAACTAAAGAACAAGTAAGGGGAAGATGGAACCCGGATTTAAGTTGAGGCTTGTGCAAGGTAGGGCTTCAAAAGATGCCCATTGACCAAACTCTTTATTCCGGTTGCCTCATCTTCAATTCTGATTGCCCCGTATGGCTGGACTTCAAGAACAGTGTAAGGCCCATCCCATCGGGTCTTCAACTTACCTTCCCAGATTTTGAATTGTGCTTTGAACTTCAAGACTTTGTCTCCCACTTGGAAGGTTTTTCCGGAGAATGCCTTGATCATGAATCTTCTTGGTCTTTTCTTTGTAGATTCTGGAGCTTTCATAAGCATCCAGCCTCATCTCTTCTAATTCCTGCAATTGAAGTTTTCGCTCTTCTCCACTAGCTTCATAGTCTAGATTACACCTCTTAACGGCCCAATAGGCACGGTGTTCAAGCTCAACCGGGATATGGCAATATTTTCCAAAAACAATTCTATAAGGTGACATCCCGATTGGAGTCTTGAATGCCGTTCTATAGGCCCACAAGGCTTCCTCCAGTCTTGAAGACCAATTTTTACCATCTGGCCTCACTACTCTCTCTAGAATTCTTTTTACCTCCCTATTTGACACTTCAGCTTGCCCATTAGTTTGGGGGTGGTAGGCTGTAGAGGTTTTATGCAAAACACCCATCTTTTTAAACAGATTTTCAATAATTTTATTACAAAAATGGGTACCCCTATCACTTACTATAGCCCGGGGAACGCCAAATCTACAGAAGATATTGCTCTTAAGAAACTTGGCTACCGTCTGGGCATCATTCTTCCGAGTGGGTATAGCTTCCACCCATCTGGAGAGGTAATCAACTGCTAACAAAATGTAAGTATAACCATTAGAAATAGGAAAAGGACCCATGAAATCTATTCCCCAAACATCAAACACCTCACAAAACAACAAATGTTTCTGAGGCATTTCTTGCTTTTTAGAATTTCCCCCAAAACGTTGACATGCATCACAAGTTTGACAAAATTCATAAGAGTCTTTGAAAAGGGTGGGCCAATAAAAACCAGCATCAAGGACTTTCCTAGAGGTTTTCCTAGCACTAAAATGCCCACCACACACCGAACTATGGCAAGCTTCTAGAATATCAGATGTTTCCCACTGAGGCACACAACGACGTATTACTTGGTCAGAACAAATCTTCCAAAGATCCGGTTCTTCCCAGAGGTAATATTTTGCGTCACTTTTAAGTTTCTGAACCTGTGAGCGAGAAAAAGAAGGAGGTGTTACATTAGCAACCAAATAATTTACTAAATCACCAAACCATGGTAAATTACTAGACAAAGAACACAAAAGAGAATCAGGGAAATTATCAATATCACAGTCAGATTCAACTCCCTGAGTTGTAGAAGGTAGTCTACTAAGATGATCTGCCACATGATTTTCTGCTCCTGCACGATCTCGAATCTCAACATCAAATTCTTGTAGGAGGAATGCCCATCTCAATAGCCTACCTTTTGAATGGGGTTTAGTCCATAGAAATTTCACGGCTGCATGGTCAGTGAAAACAATAACTTTAGAGTTCAACAGATATGGTCTAAATTTCTCTAAAGCATATACCACCACATATAGCTCTTTTTCAGTTGTGGTATAATTCACTTGAGCCAGTCCAAGAGTGGATGAAGCATAAGCTATCACCCTGGACATTTTATCTTCCCTTTGTCCTAACATGGCACCCACTACAAAATTAGAAGCATCACAGGAAATCTCAAAAGGTAAATTCCAGTTAGGTGCAACTAAGATAGGAGGAGAAGTGAGTAAAGCCTTAAGATTATCAAAAGCAATTTTGCAGGAATCATCAAAGAAAAATTCAACATCTTTTAAAAGCAGACATGTGAGAGGTCGGGCAATAGCACTAAAATTTTTTATAAATCTCCTATAAAACCCTGCATGCCCTAAGAAGGAACGAACTTCCTTAAGGTTTGCAGGATAAGGTAGGGAGGATATCACCTCAATTTTTGCCCTGTCAACCTCAATTCCTTTCTCAGAGATCAAATGACCTAACACAATACCAGAATTAACCATGAAATGACATTTTTCAAAGTTCAAAATTAAATTCTTGTCAATGCATCTTTTTAGAACATTTTTCAGATTAACAAGACAGATATCAAAGGAATTGCCATATACAGTAAAATCATCCATGAATACTTCCATACTTTCCTCAAGAAATTCATTAAAAATAAACATCATACACCTTTGGAAGGTTCCTGGAGCATTACATAACCCGAATGGCATCCGCCTGTAAGCAAAAGTTCCGAATGGACAAGTGAAGGTCGTCTTTTCTTGGTCCTCTGGAGCAATAGGCACTTGAAAATATCCTGAAAAACCATCAAGAAAACAGTAATGAGATTTTCCAGCCAATCTCTCAAGCATTTGATCAATAAAAGGCAAAGGAAAGTGGTCCTTTCGTGTGGCGTCATTAAGCTTCCTGTAATCAATACACACACGCCATGAATTCTGGACACGAGTGGGAATCAATTCATTTTTTTCATTTTTAACTACTGTCATCCCACTCTTTTTAGGCACCACTTGGACTGGACTCACCCACTCACTATCTGAAATAGGGTATATGATACCCGCACTCAAAAGCTTAGTGACCTCTTTCTTAACAACCTCTAGGATCAATGGATTAAGACGTCTCTGGGGTTGTCTTTTGGGCTTGGAGCCAGGCTCTAAGAGAATCCTATGGGTGCAGATTAAAGGATTTATACCAGGAATGTCTGCTAAAGACCACCCAATGGCTCCCTTGAATTCCTTTAACACTTCTATCAATCTAAGTTCTTCTTCCTGGGAAAGACTATTTGAAATGATTATAGGTAATTTTTCATCCTCTGCCAAGCAAGCATACTTAAGATTAGAAGGAAGGCTTTTCAGTTCTATTGTGGGTGGTTGGATAATAGAGGGAACAAGCTGTTTGACATCTAAAGATAAAAGTTCACGCTCCCCCACACTTTGAGCAATAGTGCCCACACTATTACAACTCACAGTTTCTCTGACTTCCTTAGTATGAATATGATTAGTCTCACCTGTATTATCATCAAAACAAGCATCATGCAAGAATTTAATAGATTGAGACAAAACACTAAATTGCATAGAATTATCAGAGGAGAAGTCAAAGTCAGAAATTGAGCTTGATTGCTCATCACCAAGATTCATGGCATTAGAAATTCCAGTATTTTCCAATGATTCACCATTGATGCACACACCAGATTGAGTGTTGGAATCTTGAGAAGAAATTGTAGTAACAGCAACACCTGCACATGACACACTAGAGCCCTTGCTAGAGCTAGCGCGCATTAGTAGTAACAATTGGAGTGTCATAAGCATAATCAATTTGTGCTAAAGTTGGTGGAAATATGCTACCAGTACGATCAATTAACGAGTAGTTGAGACTAGCCTAATTACCTCCACAAGCACAAATTTCAGGGGGAGAGAAGAAAGAAAGAAAAGGGGAACTCATGTCATCATTAGTTAACTTAAAATCACACAGATACATGTCAGGGGTGGACCAAAATTCATCATCTATCTCAAAGGCATCAATAGCATTCAGTCCTAGCAATGAATAGTCTTCATTGGGATATTTCATAGCCTCATACATGTTAAAACAGATCTTTTGATCTCCCACTTCCATTGTGATTAGGCCATCTTTCATGCTAATGAGAGTATTAGCAGTCCTTAAGAAAGGCCTTCCTAAAATCAATGTTGTGTCATTAGACACTCCACTGTTCATGTCAAGCACATAGAAATCAGCAGGAAATACAAGATCTTTAACCTTTACCAAAACATCCTCAACAATGCCTATTGGGTGTCTAAGTGTCCTATCAGCTAGTTGTAAAACCATGCTAGTTTTTCTTGCAGAATTCATACCCAAGGATTCATAGACAGCTTTTGGCATGACATTTATGGCAGCCCCTAGATCTAATAAAGCACCATTAACAGTTATTCTACCTATTGTGCACGGAATGGCGAATGATCCAGGGTCTTGACATTTAATTGGTAACTGAGGTTTAAACAATGCAGAGACATTTGAACTAACTTGAATTCTTTCATTTGGCTTAAACTTCCTCTTATTAGTGCACAAATCTTTAAAAAATTTAGCATATTTAAGCACTTTCTGAATCAGTTCTAACAGGGGAACATTGACTTCTAATTTGCTAAACAAATCTAGAATTTCCTTATCTTGCTTCTCATCATGTGTTTTTCTACTCTTTAAGTAAGAAGATGGATAAGGGAGATCTTTGATACTTACCTCTTTGCCTTTGTCCTTACTAGATAGAGGAGGAGGTGGAGCTAGGACTTGGGAGGGTTGAGGTTGTGATGATGATGATGGAGTTGTTTCAATCTCATCTTGGCCTGTATTTTGTTCTGCTGCAGGCTCTTCTTCAGAGTCATCAATCACTGGAGCCCCTTGATCAACCTTCTGAGGATGTGGGTTAGGAAGCTCTTTCCCACTCCTTAAATTGATAGCATTCAAAGATTTCGGGTTGAGCACTGTGTTGGAAGGCATCCCTCCACTAGACTGTGCCTGGCGATCATTCATGGAGTTAGAGACTTTAGTGACATAATCGCTCAAATTCTCATGTTTGGTCTTCATCAATGTCATTTCCTGGAAGAGAGTGTTTATGTTATTTGACATATTTCCCATCTCTCCCTTCATGTTACCCATCTCTCCTTTTACTTCACTGAACCCTGAGGAGACGTTTTGTGACAAAGCCATATTTGTCTCTTGGATGGCCTTGAACATTGCTTGGAAGTCAGGTTCTTTCCCAGATTTTTGCTCTACTGGTACAAGGGCATTGGAAGTAGGCTTTTGTTGAAAATGTCCTGAGGAGGAAGTTCCTCCTTGATCACCACTTCCCCATCTAAATCCAGGATGATTCTGCCAGCCTTGGTTATATACTGGAGTAAACTGATCCCTTCTCTGAAACTGTCCTGGTCTTTGTTGGTATACAGCTGAGACCTCCTCATACTGGTGAGGGCAATTCTGAGAAATGTGCATCACTGATTGGAAAACTTGACAGGATGGTGCAACCATAGCCAAACTTGGGGGGGGCTTCTGTTGTGGATGTGAAGACATCTGATCAATTTTCGCATTCAAAGCATCCATCCCATGAGCTAATTTTTCTAGGAAGGGATCTGAGCTATCTGCTGCAGTTCCCACTGCTTTCAGAGATCTAATATCCCTGACACTGTCATGTTGTCTATCAACTGCAATTTTTTTAATCAAGGCCAGTGCCTCTTCATCACTCTTGTCATAAATACTCCCATTGGCAGCTGAATGCAATGTGTTTGCATCATCCTTATTCATACCGAGAACAAAGAACTCCACCAGACTTCTCTTGGAGTATTGATGGTTTGGACATGCTTCAAGCATATCCTGGAATCTACTCCAGAAATCATAAATATTCACATGTACATCTTGTCTGGCGGCGGCTATCTCCTTCTTGGCAGCTGCAGTTCTGGTGAGAGGGAAGTATTGATTGAGGAAAGCCCGGCGAAGAGTATTCCATGAGGAGTAGGCATCATCATGAAATCTGGATAGATTGTTGAACCATGTTCGGGTCTTCCCTTCCAATGTGAGGTGGAAGATTTTCCACATGCAATTGTCCACAGAAAGTGTTCTGGGTTTCATGGTCCTGCAATGCATGCGCAAGGTAGACAAATGAATGTAAGGATTTTCTTCAGGTAAACCATGAAATTTAGGCAAATCATTTAACAGTGGACCCTTGACATCAAAATCAAAATCAAAATCAGGGTAAACATTTTGAAGG
The DNA here is from genome assembly GCA_003254925.1 of Chamaecrista fasciculata. Lineage (NCBI taxonomy): Eukaryota > Viridiplantae > Streptophyta > Magnoliopsida > Fabales > Fabaceae > Chamaecrista > Chamaecrista fasciculata. The sequence continues at coordinate 18,775 of QANZ01041854.1, forward strand.
TTATCCATTGTAGCATCAGATTCTTCCTGATTAACATCCCTAATTGATCTAGTAGGCACAGGTTGTTGGAGATTGTGCCCTAGGGCCAATCATTTTATTTGATAAATATGTTGTGAACATATTATTAATTTATGGAAGATAAATTAATGTGTTGTCATATCATTCGCATGTTTACTATGATAACGTCCATGATTAATTATGAGATAATTAATCTAAAATTGTCCCTGGTCGATTATTTTTGTGGGAGCAAAAATAAACTAAGACCAGCATGACCTCGGTGCATGAGATGCAC
>QANZ01041856.1:0-23825 GCA_003254925.1 Chamaecrista fasciculata
AAAGGAGATAAACCTATTCTAGGAAATAATTACAAATGAGAGTAATTACAGCTTGATAAACTGGAAAATGGCTAGCACTTACCTAGTTCACCGGAGAGGGCTGCGAGAGCCGAGAGTTGAACAAGAACCTGCAAGAGCTTCACAGGGGGGCCCTGCGAAGTGTACTCCGACGCTCAAGTTAGTAAGAGAGTGATAAGAGAGTAAGAGAATTTCAGAGTGAAAGAAGTAGCTAACCTTGAACTGGTGAGATGGGCTCTATTTATAGAGCAGGGAGGAGAGAGGTGGTCAGCGTGCGAGGCGGACCATGTACTAGACACGATCTCCACCAGCGAAGATGGTGGAGGCCGAGATTTGCGGAGCAAGGCAATCGTGGGTGATTGCGTGTTGTGTCGCTAGGCGGGCACCTAGAAACTGGAGATCGTGGGTATGAGCAAGTCAGTAACCCACGATCTCCCATAGCGTGGATTGCGGAGGAGGGTAGTCGTGGGTGACCACGTGTCATTTGGGGGACGTGCGCCAAGACCCAGGATGGATCACGGCCGCCCCTACTTGTGCTTAGGGCGCCCGATTGGCTCGAGGGCGTCTCGCAAGGTGCGGGGAGGAGGAGAGGCCCGGTGCGAGGGCCGTTTAGGCGTACGCCCAAATAGTGATGTATCACAAGTCCCTCCTTAAAGGAGTCCACGAGCGCGTTCGTCGTGTTGTTCCTTAAGGCGCGCGGGATGGCGGGTTTGGAGATCGTCCAAGGGGACCCTTGCTTGGGCAGTTAAAAAGCGTCTGCTGGCGAACGCCCAAAAATGTGCAGGAGTACTTGTCCCCCGCGCAGAGGAACGAGTAGGAATGGCGACCTTCAATGGGAAAATGGAAAGTCAGTGGATCATGGCGGGCGGGCAAGTGGTAGGTAGGGTTGTATTGTCAGGGACACGTGTCGCTACCCGGGGGGCAGAAATTTGAAAAACAAAAAACGCCTCGTATGCCGCGCTCGCAAGGGTATAAAAGGGCCAAATGAAGCGTCTTTTATACTTTTGCACACTTCAGCGATTTGAGGAGAGAGAAGAGAGGAAATCGAAGAGTCCACTCGCCGGAGTAGCAGAACCGTCGCCAGAAAACGGAGAGAAGTGACCGTGAAGGAGAATCGTTCGAGCGAAAGGCTTTCTGGTGAGTCTTTTCTGTCGACTCTGTGTTGTTTTTCGCTGGGTTAGGTTTTGACTGTGTTAGAAGTCGATGTGTCGTTTGTTTCTGGGTGGTGTTGGGCCGGCGTGGGTGACGGCGGAAATGGTTTGGGTGTCTGAACAGGGTGGTTGTCAGTCGCTGTAGGGTGTGAGTTTGTGGGTGTGAGGCAGCGAAAAATGGGTATGGGTCTGGGTGTAGGGTGTTGAGTTTCTGGGTTTTTCTGGGTTTTCTGGGTGACTGTTCATCGTGTTCGTACTCTCTGATGAAGGTGGTTGGGGTGTTCTGGGTTTGTGAGGCGGGCGTCTCATGTGAGTGAGGCGGTCGTCAGTTGGACGGTCATGATGACGTGTTTCCTTGTTTGCAGGGTTCCCAGGGTACGAGTGATCAGTAGTTGATAAGCAGGGCGAGCGCCACAAATTGTTCGACTTCCAAACTAACAACCGATCGTACTATGTCTTCAGGTACCCCCTAACCCCTTGTGTTTTGACTTTTCTAGCAAGTGTTAGAGACCATGGTGGTCATTAGGGAGTTAGCAGAAGGTGAAGAACTAAGTAGAGTTAGTAGTTTGACTACACAGGGCAGTAGCTCTGTAGATTTGGAGGAGGTTCGTCAGTCGTTAGAGGAAACGGTGCGGCGGGCGGCTAGGTTACTAGCAAGGAGAGCAAGTGAAAGGGCTGTTGCGCTTACTGTCTACAGAGGGGGTATGGATCTGGCAGCCTTGGGTCCATCAAACGTGGAACACGATCCATCAGACGCGTCGGAGGAGCAAGTGCTGGAGCTCTCCGACCGTTCAGAGGAAGAGCCCCCAATGTTGAGGGAAGAACCAACGGGTTCCCTGAGCGGATCGGCGGCCGAGGGGGAGCGCCTAATCATGGCGCGCGATGAGGTGGCATGGGATGCCGCGGAGGGGTTTGGGAACCCCGAAGTCAGGGCGACCACGGGGCCGCCAGCAGAACCTTCCAAATTTGCCACCGACGAAGATTTGGAGGCGGCCCAAGTGGCGTATTTTGGGCCAGGTTCCGGTCGGGAAGGGAGCGGTATGGCCGTCGGCGTGTGGGACGGCAATAATTCTATGTGGTGGACTCATCGGCGTGGGTTCATCGTTCACGAAATTCTGCTGCGGGAGTGTGATTCCGAGCTGCCGTTTACGGAGTTTGAGATGGAGGTGCTGAATCACCTCAACTGTTGTCCAGCGCAGTTGGCGGCGAACGCCTAGAGGAGCATGAAATTTTTACAGTATGCTGCGTGGACAGTGGGCAGGGAGCTCACAGTGAAGTTATTCTTGTACTGGTTTTCTGTGAAGCTCGGGGACAACGGGCGGGTGAATATCCAGAGGAAGGGGGGTGCTCTATCTGGGTTTCCGGCCAGTATTAACAATTGGAAGAATTGGAAGGATAGATACTTCCCCGTGGTGCACAACGATGTAGAGCGCCCGTGGTGGGTGAGGGAGGAGGATGATCGCCCGTTGTTTCCAGTGGCGTGGTCGGACGCCATCACAGGGACTAGCCCTATTAAGAGAGGGCATCTGAGCGAAGAGGAGCGGCGGACGGATAGGCTGCTAACTTCTTTTTACAAAAATTATGAACAAACATGTAATGTTTTGACTAACACTAACATTTGCTTTCCTTTTTCATGTGTGACTTGGTTGTTTGGGCTGTGTCTAACGAGTGTGTTATTTGTTTGCAGCAATGAAAGAGGCGCAAAGGAGATCTGACGTCCAGGGCGCCGGGAGCTCGGCCGCGGCTGGCCGGGCGGAGAGGAGCGCGGAGCCGGGGAGGGCTCAAGGCAGGGCTCCAGGGGGAATGAGGGCGCCACCAGTCGCGCCAGGCGGGAGGCCAAGGGGTTCGGGCCCTTCGTCTCGCGCTCCCTCGGCTTCTGGGGGGGTGGGGCAGGCGTCGGCGAGCCCATCAAGGAGGAGAGCTGGACCANGAGAGCGTGCGATGGGATCCGTGCTTGGGCAGTGTATTCGCGTCTATTGGCGAACGCCCAAAAATGTGCAGGAGTACTTGTCCCCCCACGCGGAGGAAACAGTAGGAATGGCGGTCTTCCCCGGGAAAGTGGAAAGTCAGTGGGTCATGGCGGGCGGGCTTGTGGTAGGTAGGGTTGTCTTGTCAGGGACACGTGTCGTTACCCGGGAGGCAGAAATTTGAAAAAGCAAAAACGCCTCGTATGCCGCGCTCGCAAGGGTATAAAAGGGCTAAAGGAAGCGTCTTTTATACTTTTACACACTAGCGATTCGAGGAGAGAGAAGAGAGGAAATCGAAGAGTCCAGTCGCCGGAGTTGTCGAACCGCCGCCGGAAAACGAAGAGAAGTGATCGTGAAGTTCATCGGTTCGAGCAAGAAGCTTTCTGGTAAGCATTTTCTGTTGATTCTGGAATGTGTTTTTCTGGTGTTCGCTGGGTTAGGGTTAGTTTCTGTGAAGCGATGTGTCGTTTCGTTTTTGTAACTGGTGAGGCCGTCGTGGGTGACGGCGGAAATGGGTGGTTTCCTGGGAGGAATGGTTAGTAGTCGCTGTGTTGTGAGTGAGAGGCAGCGAAGAATGGGTATGGGTCTGGGTGTGGGGTGCTTAGTTTCTGGGTTTTCTGGGTTTTCTGGGTTGGGTGTTCATCGAGTTCATACTCTGATGAAGGTGACGATTGGGGTTTTCTGGGTTTGTGCGGCGGGCGTCACTTGTGAGTGAGGCGGTCGTCAGTTGTATGGTCATGACATGTTTCCTGCTTGTTTGCAGGGTTAACAGGGTACGAGTGTGCAGTAGTTTTCAAGCAGGGCGAGCGCCTCAGATAATTCAACTTTCAAACTAACACCCCAACGTACTATGTCTTCAGGTACCTCCTAATCCCTTGTATTTTGACTTTTGTGGCAAGTGTTAGAGGCCATGGTGGTCATTAGGGAGTTAGAAGAAGGAGAAGAACTGAGTAGTGTTAGTAGTTTCACTACACAGGGCAATAGCTCTGTAGATTTGGAAGAGGCTCGGCAGTCGCTAGAGGAAACAGTGCAGCGGGCGGCTAGGCTATTAGCCAGGAGAGCGAGTGTGAGGGCGGGCGCTCTTGTTGTCTACAGAGGGGGTATGGATCTGGCGAGCTCACCTCCATCAAACGGTGAACAAGATCCAGTAGAGGTGTCGGAGGAGCAGGTGTTGGAGCTTTCCGACTGTTCAGAGGGAGAGCCCCCAATGTTGAGGGGGGAACCAACAGGTCCTCTGAGTGGGTCGGTGGACGAGGGGGAGCGCCTGATCATGGCGCGCGACGCGGTGGCGTGGGACGCCGGAGAGGGGCTTGGGAACCCCGAAGTCAGGGCGACCGTGGGGCCGTCAGCGGAGCCTTCCAAATTCGCCAGCGTCGAAGATTTGGAGGCGGCCCAAGTGGCGTACTTTGGGCCAGGGACCGGCCGGGAGGGGTGCGGTATGGCCGTCGGCGGGTGGGACGGCAACAATTCAATGTGGTGGACTCATCCGCGCGGGTTCATCGTACACGAAATTCTGTTGCGGGAGTGTGATTCCGACATGCCGTTCACAGATTTCGAGATGGAGGTGCTGAATCACCTCAACTGTTGTCCAGCGCAGTTAGCAGCGAACGCCTGGAGAAGTATAAAATTTTTGCAGTATGCTGCGTGGACAGTGGGCAGGGAGCTCACTGTGAAATTGTTTTTGTATTGGTTCTCCGTGAAGGCGGGGGACAACGGGCGGGTGAACCTCCAGAGGAAGGGGGGTGCTCTGCATGGGTTTCCGACCAGTATAAGCAACTGGAAGAATTGGAAAGACAGATACTTCCCCATAGTGTGCAACCACTTCGACCGCCCATGGTGGGTGAGGGAAGAGGACAATCGTCCGGTATTTCCAGTGGCGTGGTCGGACGCCATCACAGGGACTAGCCCTATTAAGAGAGGGCATCTGAGCGAGGAGGAGCGGCGGACGGATAGGCTGCTAACCTCGTTTTACAAACATTATGAACAGACATGTAATATTTTAACTAACACTAACATTTACATTCGTTTTGCATGTGTTTTGGATGGTTTGGTCTGTGTCTAACGAGTGTTATTGGTTTGCAGCATTGAAAGAGGCGCAGAGGAGGCCGGGAAGCCAGGGCGCCGGGAGCTCGGGCGCGGGCGGCCGGACGGAGAGGGGTGGGGAGCCGGGTAGGGCTCAGGGAAGGCCCCAAGGGGGGATGAGGGCGCCATCGGTCGCGCCAGGCGGGAGGCCAAGGGGTTCGGGCCCTTCGTCTCACGTTACCTCAACTTCTGGGGGCGTGGGGCAGGCAACGGCGAGCCCTTCGAGGAGGAGAGCTGGACCACCAGTGTTGGCACCTGGTGGGATGAAACAGGCGGGGGGCCCGTCGGCGAGGGAGAGGAGGCCGGACGGGAGAGGGAAGGGTCCAGCGGAGGAGGAGCCGCCGGCGAAGAGGGCGCGCGGAGCCAGCGCAGCTGATCCTGGGATGTTCATCCACTGGGATGACATGGAGCTGGATCNCACTGGGATGACGTAGAATTGGATCGGTTCATCAAGGTGAGCCATCCAGATGGCGATGGTCCGAGCAACCCGAGGATGGAGATGCCGGACGCCCGGAGAGTGAATGAGAATGGGGAAGCTGAGTTCCCCTATCTGCCGGCGCGACCATTCAGCGGGCGATTTTCTGGAATTGCCTCTGTCCAATCCCTCTACTCCAATGGTACCTACGAGTGGCACGACACTCTAGTGGCTGATGCCTACAAGCGGCCGCCAGCGGACTATGCGGCGCAATTCGGCATGATGGCGTCCGTGGCTAGTCATGCGGCGCAGACGCTGTCCCACAATCTGGCCAAGGAGGTAGCCCGCCTGAGGGAAGAGGCCCGAACGGCCGGCGGGGTTGAGCAGCTGAAAGCACTGGAAGCTGCCAGGGATAAGGCACTGGAGGAAGCGCGGGCCGGGCGGGCCCAGATGAAGAAGCTTGAGGAGGAGAAGAAGAGGGAGAGGGAAAGAAGGAAGAAGGCGGACCAGGAGGTTGCAGAGGCGGTCCGGGAGGCGGGGGTGCAGCGGGGGGAGGCTGCGGCCGCCATGGCGGAGTTGGAGGCGTACCGGGCGGGTGAGGCCCAGAGATTAGAGCGCGCACGCCGAGACGAACGCCGTCAGTGGTATTGGTTCTACATCCAAGCCACGTCGCGAGGGTTCGAGAACTGCAGGAAGCAGCTGGCATTCTTGAACCCAGGACAGAATGAGGCGGGCATCGATTACACCTTTGAGGTGTTGCCCGATGGTCGAGGCGGGGTGGAGATCCGTATGCGCGCGGATGACGATGAGCCCGGGACGCCAATGCCCGATCTGCCGGAAGATTGGACCATCCACGCGCTGGAGGTGCAGGAGGGGCGATCCCCTCTCCGACCTGGGGATGATGGCTACGTGCCGCCGGCGGACGTTCAGAGCACTGCGGGCAATGAGCCGGACGCCGAACAAATGTTGGTAGTCCCAGATAGTGGTGGCGCGGAGGGCAGTGGCGAGCATGCTCCTGGTGACGGGCCGGTGATCCTGGATGACTAGGGCATCCTTTACTTGTAATCTCGGGGGTGTTCCCCGTTCTGAATTTTGCTGGGCGTGTGTGCCCTCTTTTTTTTTTTATTGTGAATTTGTATGGGGTGTATGTGCCCCTTTTGAATGGATTTGGTGGCCATTGAGGCCTTGATTAATGCAGGCCATAAGGCCAGTTCTTTTTTGATGTGATAATTATAACTATTGTTATGTCTTATCTGTTGTTTGATATTTTGCGCAAGTGTATGTATGTGGATGTGTGTCCGCCCAACTGAGTTGGCGATCGGACTTTTGGGCTAGCCAGCCAAGAGGTAATGGACCCGCATGGCGTATGAGCAACTTCTCGGCTCATGGGCGCGCGGGGCGCCAGGAAGAAAGCGTATAGAGGCATCCCTCTTGCCTTCGTGCTCTTCATTGGAGCGAATATTACGTGTAGTAAGTTGTTGTGGGTTAGGCTGTGCCTTAGTAAGTGTAATCGAAACAGACGTGAATGTAAATGAATCGACTAAATTGAAAAGAATGCCATAGTATTGATGTAATGTATTGGCGATCGTTACATAAAGTAAGTAATTGCGACACATAAAAGCGTACAAGAGATTACATAAATGTGAAAATACATAAATGAACTCAAAGCGTGATATTGTTGACCGTACGGTCGAGATACTTTCTGAGGCTCGCGACGTTCCATGTGTTTGGGAGGCGGTGGCCGTCCAAAGTAGAGAGCACGTACGCGCCACCAGGGATAATTCTGGTGACCCGGTATGGTCCTTCCCAGTTGGGGTGGAGTTTCCCGTGCGAGCGGTTTAGGCGGTCGTTGGCCACATCGCGAAGAACGAGGTCGCCAACGTCGAAGGATCGATGTTTGACCCTTTTATTGAAGTACTTGGCCATGCGCTCTTTGTAGGCGGCCTGGCGGATGCTGGCGATTTCGCGAACTTCCTCAAGTTCGTCTAGAGCTATCGCTCGACACCCTCGGTTTGCCTCCTCATTGTAATATAAGACCCTGTCGGAGAGAAAGGCGGTCTCGGCTGGAATCATGGCGGGCGACCCGTATGTAAGGGTGTAAGGTGCCTCGCCTGTGGATTCTTGAGGAGTGATGCGGTAGGACCAGAGGACGGTTGGGAGCTCGTCCGCCCAACGGCCTTTGGCGTTGTCGAGTCTGCGCTTCAACCCATTTAGAATGATGCGGTTGGCGAGCTCGGTTTGGCCGTTGGTCGAGGGATGCTCGACTGAAGTGTTACCGAGGGAGATGTCATACTGGGCGCAGAATTCGCGGAAGGATTCACTGATGAATTGGCGGCCGTTGTCGCTGATGATTCGCTGCGGGACGCCAAAACGCGACAGTATGTTCTGCAAGACGAATGTTTTCATCTGGGCAGAGCTGATTGATTTTACCGGTTCAGCCTCGATCCATTTTGTGAAAAGGTCGATCGCGACGATGAGGAACCGGCGTTGGCCTGTGGTGGTCGGGAACGGCCCGAGAATGTCGATCCCCCAAACGTCAAAGGGCCAAGGGGATGCCATTGGGCGCATGTCTTCACCCGGAATGTGGATGCGATTAGCGTGCTCTTGGCACTTTTGGCAGGTTTTTACCAGTGCTGTGGCGTCCCGTATGATCGTGGGCCAGTAGTACCCCGAGATAAGCACTTTGCGTTTGAGTGCGGGCGCCGCTTGGTGTGAACCGCAGAGTCCTTCGTGGAGCTCCTCGAGAATGAGGCGGGCGTCGTTTGGCCCTACGCACCTAAGGCAGGGCATGGAGTGACCTCGTCGATAAAGATCATTCCCCCAGAGGAAGTAGTGCGCAGCCCGGCGCACCACCTTTCGAGCCTCATTTCTGTCTGCAGGGAGGGTGCCATCCCGGATGTAGGACATGATGGGCGTTCGCCAATCAGCCGTTGTTGAGATAGCAAGGACCATGGGGCCCTCGATCGATGGGCGCTCTAAGGTGGTGCGGATGATAGAGGAGCGACTCCAAGCATCTGGCTTAGTAGCCAGTTTGGCTAAGGCGTCCGCTCTAGTGTTCTTAGAACGCAAGATATGTGAGAACTGGGCGGCCCGGATATGGTGGCGAAGGATGTATTTAGCTTTTTCCACGTACTTGAGGATGGTGGGCTCCTTGGCCTCGAAGTCTCCCTTCATGTGACCAACCACCAGTTGGGAGTCACTGTAGACGTGGATGTCCTGGGCGCCCATGCCCACGGCAAGCTCGAGGGCTGCGATGAGCGCCTCGTATTCGGCCTGATTGTTCGTGGCCGGGAAGCGTATGTCGATGGCCTGCTCAATACTGTAACCATCAGGGGATTCAACAATCACGCCCGCGCCACGGAGCTTGGCGGATGAGGCCCCATCGATGTAGAGGTTCCACACGATGGGGGTAGGATTGGCGGGCGTCATCTCCGCAACAAAGTCAGCCAAAGCCTGGCCTTTGATGGCGCGTCGTGGCTCGAAGGTCAGGCCGAATTCGGAGAGTTCGATCGACCAATTGACCAGGCGGCCCGCGATGTCGGGCTGGTGAATGATGTGTCTCATAGGGCGGTCGGTGCGGACGATGATCACGTACTGTTGATAATATGGTCGCAGCTTCCTTGTAGAAACAAGGAGGGCGTACACTAACTTTTCGAGTAGGTGATATCGTGTCTCAGCGCCCGTCAGAACTTTGCTGGAGAAGTAAATGGGGCGTTGCTCGTCCTTTTCCTCGATGATCAGGATGGAGCTGACTGCCACATCGGTTGCAGCTAAGTAAACGTAGATAGGCTTGCCGGGCATAGGGGTGGTGAGAATAGGCGGCCTGCTCAGGTACGTCTTCAATTGTTGGAACGCCTCTTCACATTCAGCCGTCCATGTGAAGTTCTTCCCTCCTTTAAGAGTTTTAAAGAAGGGTAAGCACCGGTCGCCCGATCTTGCTAGGAAGCGGTGGAGCGCCGCTATGCGCCCGTTGAGGCGTTGTACCTCCTTTAGCGTCTTTGGGGACGCCATGTCAATAATGGCCTGGCACTGGTCCGGGTTGGCCTCTATCCCTCGTTGGGAGATCATGAAGCCTAAGAACTTTCCCCCGGCGACCCCGAAAGCGCACTTGGCGGGGTTGAGTCGCAATCGGTAATGGCGGAGGATCTGGAAGATCTCCTGTAGGTCATCCAGGTGGTCGCCACCAGCCTTCGTTTTGACGACCATGTCGTCAACGTAGACTTCGATGTTTTTTCCGATGTTGTCTTGGAAAAACCTGTCCGTCATACGCTGGTACGTGGCGCCCGCGTTCTTCAGGCCAAAGGGCATGACGTTGTAACAGTAGATGCCCTGTTCAGTGATGAAGGCCATCTTGTCGACGTCCTTGGGGTTCATCTTGATCTGATTGTATCCCGAAAAAGCATCAAGGAAGCTCAAGGTGGCATACCCGCAGGTGTTGTCCACCAACTTATCGATGTTGGGGAGTGGGTGAAGGTCCTTGGGGGTCGCCTTGTTGAGGTCCGTGAAATCCACGCACATCCGCCATTTGCCGTTAGGCTTGGGGACAAGGACGACGTTGGACAGCCAGGTGGGGTACTTGGTTTCCCGGATGAATCCGGCCGCCAGCAATTTGTTTACTTCATCTTTGGCGGCAAGCTGCCGCTCGAGCCCCAGGACGCGCTTCTTCTGAAAGACTCCCGGGCGGTCGTCTACATCTAGGGAGTGCATGACTTACTGAGGGTCGACGCCGGGCATGTCCGACGCGGACCACGCGAAAATATCGCTGTTGGCGAGTAGAAAGTCAGAGAGCCTGGCTTGTTCTTGAGCGGGTAGATCCGCAGAGATGCTCACCGTTCGCTCCGGGTGCCCGGGGAAGTGAATTTGGACGAGCGTGTCCGAAGGTTTGGGGCGTGCGCCCTCGACCTAATACGTGAGACAAAATGCGTATAAGTAAAGAGATGTAATGGAAAATGAGTTCATTGAATAAATGATTTCATTAATGTAATAAAGGGGGGCGTCCGCCATGTGTAGGTCGGAGCGTACATTAAAACGGCATAAGGGGGGCCTTAAGCATTTTGTAGGAAAGGGAAACAAACATAGACATGAAAACGAAAAACAACTAATCTTAAGGCCGGGCGGCTAATCCACCCACTAGAAGTAGTTGCTAAGTGAAGGGGCGTCAGCCACTGGTGTGGGATACCTCGTCACGGAGGTCTGTGATCTCTGACGTGCCCATGTCTGTGTCCTCCCCGGCGGGCTCCGGGGGAGGGGAGTCTGGAATCCCTTCCATGAGTCGGCGGGTCTGGTACCCGGGATCGATCATTACGCGAGCCAGGCTGGTGGCATAGCAGCGGCGACCTTCGAGTTGATCTCCCCTTATACTCGCAGTTCCCCAACGTGTAGGGAATTTCATGAGTAGGTGGGCAGTGGAGATCACTGCTCTGAAAGCGTTGAGACTAGAGCGCCCGAGGATTGCGTTGTATGCTGAAGGAGCGGCTACAACGATGAAACTGGCGTACGTAGCTGCCATCCTGGGCGGGTCGCCATCACCCTCGAGGGTGAGCTTGGTTTCGAGAACCCCTTCAGCGGGCGTCCTTGTCCCAGCGAAGCCAATCAGAGGCTCGTTGAAAGGTTTCAGGGCGCTCAGCGGGATGCCCAGGTGCTCGAAGGCGTGAAAGTAGAGGATGTCTGAGGAGGATCCCTGATCTACCAGCACGCGCCGTACGTCGATCTCGCCTATGCGCGCCGTTATAACCATAGGCTCATCATATTCCACGGGCTTGAGCTCGTCGTGGGTGAAAGTGATAGGCGCGTGGATGTCCTCGTGTGAGCGTTTGACGCTCGTGTAATGCATGCACATGATGGAGCGCATGATTTGTTTTCGGTTGTGGGGGGTCTTGTGCATGTGGATTCCCCCAGAGATGGTGTTCACGACGTTGCGGACGGGCGCCTCAGAATGCTTCGACCCGCCAGTTCCGCCCTCAGCGACCTTCCTGTTCTTCTGATGGGAGGCGTCCCCATCAGACTCTGGCCGCTTCTTCTGCTTGTACTCGGCCAAGTGGCCGTCGCGGATTAGCTGTTCGATTGCATCTTTCAGAGAGATGCACTCGTCTGTAGTGTGGCCATAGCCGTTGTGATAACGGCAATGTTTGCTTGTGTCGCGTGGGCGACCGGTCTTTACCGGGAGGGGTCGGGCCACCGGAAAGAACTCAAGGGATCCGCAGGCGCGCAGGATCTCTGACCTGGAGACGGTCAGGATGTGGTATGTCGGCAACTTGCCCGTGAAGGGCGTGCGCTGGGCCCCTGGGGACGAGTTGGAAGAGCGGTCGTGCCTCTTCCACCTTCCATTGCCATTCCCATTGGCGGACTGAGCCCGGGTGCTTGTCTGGGCGTTCTGCATATCCTTCAGCTTGCTGAAGCGGCTCTTGGAGGCAACCTGGTTGTCCTCCTTAAGAATGAAATCCCGAACTTGTTTCAGCAGCGCGTCCAAGGTTTTGGGGTTGGCGAGCGCCAACTCGTTCGATACGTTGCCCGGGCGTAAGCCCTGCTTGAAAGCGTGTATAGCCACGCTGTCCTCTAAGTCCTCCACCTCGTGGCAGCGCTCGGAGAAGCGCTTAAGGAAGTCCCGGAGGCTCTCGCTGGAGCCCTGAATGAGGTCCGCCATGACCGTGGATGGTTTCTTGTAAACGATACTGGTGGCGAAGCGCTTTAGGAAGGCGGCCTCCAGCTCGTCGAAGTTATGGATGGAGTAATCTGGTAGGCGGGCGTACCAGTGAAGTCCTTCTGGACCAAGAGTGGTAGGAAAGAGCTTGCACTTCTTCCCTTCAGTGAGTGATGCCAGTTGGACGTTTGCATGGAACGCCTTCAAGTGCAGATTTGGGTCTGCAGTTGGCTCGTAGGGTACCATCTTCACGGGCATCTTGAAGCCCTGAGGTACGATATCGCGCTGGATGGATACGGCGAACGGTCCCTTCTGGGGGATGAAGGTGCCCGGCTCGTCTTCAAAACCAGCAGCAGGTGCGTTTTCCTGGGCCGAGGCGGCCGTGGTGTTACGGCGGCCGGGGTTCGACCCCTAGGGAGTGCTGTGAACCGACAGGCTCTGGAATTCACGACGTAGGGATTCTGTCTGTTCCCTCATCATGCTACAAAAGATTGCCATAATGTCCATGGCCTGGAAAGTCTGGCCCGTTGCGCCCATATCGGCTGGTGGCACAACCCGAGAGGGCGCTCCCTCTTCTCGATGTTCTTCTTGCTCCTGATTCTCCTGGGAGCCCAGGGCGTGCTCCTGGGAATCAGAGGGGTCGTCCAAGAGCGGATCGCGAGGGGAATCGCTGTGAGCCATAGAAAAGTAAAGATCACCTAGTTCAACAAGGTAAACGTTGGTGAGTTAGCTTTTGTGAAGAAAAAGCAATAGAGGACGAGCGTGAGAGCCCGTAAAGTTCAGCAGGTGAGGAGGAGGCTCCCCACAGACGGCGCCAATGATAAACTGGAAAATGGATAGCACTTACCTAGTTCACCGGAGAGGGCTGCGAGAGCCGAGAGTTGAACAAGAACCTGCAAGAGCTTCACAGGGGGGCCCTGCGAAGTGTACTCCGACGCTCAAGTTAGTAAGAGAGTGATAAGAGAGTAAGAGAATTTCAGAGTGAAAGAAGTAGCTAACCTTGAACTGGTGAGATGGGCTCTATTTATAGAGCAGGGAGGAGAGAGGTGGTCAGCGTGCGAGGCGGACCACGTACTGGACACGATCTCCACCAGCGAAGATGGTGGAGGCCGAGATTTGCGGAGCAAGGCAATCGTGGGTGATTGCGTGTTGTGTCGCTGGGCGGGCGCCTAGAAACTGGAGATCGTGGGTATGAGCAAGTCAGTAACCCACGATCTCCCATAGCGTGGATTGCGGAGGAGGGTAGTCATGGGTGACCACGTGTCATTTGGGGGACGTGCGCCAAGACCCAGGATGGATCACGGCCGCCCCTACTTGTGCTTAGGGCGCCCGATTGGCTCGAGGGCGTCTCGCAAGGTGCGGGGAGGAGAAGAGGCCCGGTGCGAGGGCCGTTTAGGCGTACGCCCAAATAGTGATGTATCACAGCTAATTACAAATTACAATCCCTAAACTTAATCCTAACCCCTAGACTTACGGTTTAAGAATACAACTTATTTATATCCTAATAATTATAGATAATTCTATTATTCTAACACTCCCCTCAAGCTGATGAATGGATATCTTCCATGCCAAGTTTGCTGACTAAACTTTGAAAGTTAATAGTACACAGGCCTTTGGTAAGCATATCTGCAAGTTGGTCACTAGAAGGAATGTAAGGAGTGCATATGAGACCGCTATCCAACTTTTATTTAATGAAATGCCGATCAATCTCCACATGTTTAGTACGATTGTGCTGAATCGGGTTATGAGCAATACTGATCGCTGACTTGTTGTCACAATAAAGCTTCATTGGTCCTTCCCAAGTAACACCCAAGTCATCAAGGATAATCTTGAGCCACAAAAGTTCACATACACCAAGTGCCATTACTCTAAACTCTGCTTCCGCACTTGATCTCGCAACCATATTCTGTTTTTTTACTTCTCCAAGTTACAAGGTTTCCTTCCAAGAATGTACAATACCCTATAGTTGTCCGTCTATCAATAAGTGATTCAAGTATTGAAGAATTCGATGAATTGCCTATAAATGGGATCCCTCGGATACCATGTTGATTTTTTGGTAAAATATAAAAATATATAAAAAATAAAATGAGAGAGTAGAATGTGAGAAAGACTTTTCTTGATTGTTTTTTATATTTCTGAATGTCATAGGGTATTTATGCAAGAGAAGATAGTCTATTCTAGGAAATACAATTAATATAATTTTAATTGGCAAAAAAATACAATTAATATAATTGATTCTAAAATCTCTAACAGCTAGGATAATATTTAGGCTAATCTCAAGGGGTTAACACTTTAATTCAGATTGATTTACATAATCAAATTTGATTCTCAACACTCCCCCTCAAGTTGGAGTATAGATTTTAATCATGCCCAACTTGTTACAAAGGTATTCTAAAACATAAAAACCCATACATCATAACAAAACAAAACAAATAAAAGCACTCTTAAACAAACTTCTCTAAGACTCCCCCTCAAGCTGAGAATTAAGTTTCATACTAAAAAAATAACATTTTTAACTAATATAATAAGAAATATACTGTTGCAATTATTGCTTCCACAAATTATTGAATGCTAATTAAAGATAAACTAATTCAAATAACAAATATGTTACATATTAGCTCAACTTAAGTTTAACAAAAGTAATTGCAATGTCAATTTTAGTAAAATCTTTATTTGCACGTAACTATCTTTTTGATGTGTTTGTTTGTAACTTTTTGGTGGAGTAAATTCATATCAATTTTCCATCCAGTTGCTAACTAGTGAATATTAAAAAACAAAACTTGCATAGTTTGGATACCTATAGCATAATAATAAATTGCTGCTCTTGTCTCGATTCCTTGAGAAACTTATGCCTATAATTAACCACAAAAACAATTATAGTTAATACTAAACAATCCACAACCGGATAACAGTTTGTTCATTATGTTTGCAGCCGTGAAGCTTCACCAATATAAATAATGTTATACCTCACGGTATTTATTTCAAACCAATACAACTCAAAAAACTTGAGAAAGTGATAAGAAAATCGTGTATATTGAAATGAAAATGAATTTGAGTACTCTCATATTTGCAGTGTGGCTACTGCTAGTTTCCTCGACAATGACTCAATCTAAGATCTTTGATGTGAGAAATTACGGTGCAACACTCAATGGTGACATAAAACAAGTAAGGCATATTGAACTCACATAACCTTTACATATGATTATCTTATATAAGTTGCATAAAAATAGATTTATATAATTTTCTTATTCGATAATTTTCTTGTTTGGCTTAATTTTCTCCTAAGGCCTTGACAAATGCCTGGAAAGATGCATGTGCATCAACAACTTCAAACAAAATTGTGGTCCCTAATGGTACATACAAGTTAGGGCAAGTAGATCTTAGAGGACCATGCAAGGGTCCTATCGAGGTTCAAGTTGATGGCACAATTCGAGCACCAACAGATCCAAGCCAGCTCAAAGGAGAGGATCAATGGGTTAGATTCACATATATTAATTTCTTCACCTTATCTAGAAGAGGAACTTTTGATGGCCAAGGTGCAAGGGCGTGGAAGGGAAATGATGGGGGAAATAATAAGAAGGGTAAATTCCACTTTGGTACCTTGTTCTATGGACCAATTCCACTTTGGTACCCTGTTCTTTCAAAAGTGACACTTTGGTACCCTATTCTTTCAAAAATGTCATTTTGGTACCCTATTCTTTCAAAAGTGACATTTTGGTACCCTGTTCTTTGGACCAAGTGACACTTTGGTACCCTGTTCTTTCACTATTTGTTACTTTTTTAGGGTACCAAAGTGTCACTTGGTCAAAAGAACAGGGTACCAAAATGTCATTTTTGAAAGAACAGGGTACCAAAATGACATTTTTGAAAGAACAGGGTACCAAAGTGTCACTTTTGAAAGAACAGGGTACCAAAGTGGAATTGGTNTGTCGCTGTGTCCGTGTCCGTGTCGTGTCCCGTGTCCGTGTCAGTGTCCATGCTTCCTAGCATAAAAATAGATTTATATAATTTTCTTATTCGATAATTTTCTTGTTTGGCTTAATTTTCTCCTAAGGCCTTGACAAATGTCTGGAAAGATGCATGTGCATCAACAACTTCAAACAAAATTGTGGTCCCTAAAGGTACATACAAGTTAGGGCAAATAGATCTTAGAGGACCATGCAAGGGTCCTATCGAGGTTCAAGTTGATGGCACAATTCGAGCACCAACAGATCCAAGCCAGCTCAAAGGAGAGAATCAATGGGTTAGATTCACATATATTAATTTCTTCACCTTATCTAGAAGAGGAACTTTTGATGGCCAAGGTGCAAGGGCGTGGATGGGAAATGATGGGTGAAATAATAAGAATTTCAAGAAGCTTTCCATGGTACTGTAATATATTTATTTCTTGACATTGTAACAAGTATTCATGCATCTTGAGCAAATGCTAACTAACTACGTTTTTTGTGAAACTCCAACAGAATCTTGGCTTTGGATTTTTAAACAATTCAATCATCCGGGATATAACTTCAAAGGATAGCAAAAACTTTCATGTCAATGTTTTAGGATGCAACAATTTAACATTTACAGGCATCAATATTATTGCTCCAGCAAGCAGCCCCAACACTGACGGAATCCACATTGGAAGATCAACACTAGTGAAGATTACAAATTCAAACATTGCAACCGGTGACGATTGCATCTCTCTAGGTGATGGAAGTAGACAAGTAAGTGTTATCGACGTGACTTGTGGACCAGGCCATGGAATAAGTGTTGGAAGCCTTGGAAAATACCCAAATGAAGAGCCTGTAGACAGTTTTACAGTTAGGAATTGCACATTAAAAAACACAAATAATGGTGTGAGGATTAAGACTTGGCATGGTACCACAATAGTTTCTGCCGTGACTAATATGCATTTTGAGGACATTAAAATGGTTAACGTTGCCAATCCTATCATCATAGATCAAGAGTATTGTCCATGGAATAAATGCACTAAAGAGGTACTTAATTTAAAAGCCTCTTATGATTTTATAATTAATTCTAAGTGATCAAAATTTCTCACAATGAAATAAATGTTTGGTAATTTCCAAGTAATAATGAGCCAATGCTGATTATTCAAGAACTAATATCTCTTTCCTTTTCTTTCGTTGTGTCATTTCAATATATAGACTTCATCAAAAGTTAAGATAAGCAAAGTCACCCTGAAAAATATTAAGGGCACCTCTACCAGTAAAGAAGGAGTGAGTATTATTTGCAGTAGTAGCCTACCTTGTGATGGAGTGGAGCTTAGTGACATAAATCTCACATTCAATGAAGCTCCACAACAGCTAAATGTGTCAATGTCAAACCCATCACTAAGGGAGAAACTCCAACTTGTGCAACTTAGAAGGTTGGAAGCTCGGTGTTCCTAGGTTAAGGGATGTTTCTTTATATATAGCAATGACCTTTTGTAATCATTGGGACTTTATTAATAGGCTATGTTTATTTTGCCCAATCTAAATGTCATGCGTGTCATATTTATTTTCATGGATTGAAAGAGACAAATTTGACATATTTTTCGTATAGCCACGTCTAGTGATTCTGTAGAGGCTTTTGTAAGAGATTAACCTTTTGGAATCAAAATAAGACCTTCATTAATTCATAATATACCTTGGCGTAATCACCTCATTCTAATATCACCCATAA
Organism: Chamaecrista fasciculata; assembly: GCA_003254925.1. Classification (NCBI taxonomy): domain Eukaryota; kingdom Viridiplantae; phylum Streptophyta; class Magnoliopsida; order Fabales; family Fabaceae; genus Chamaecrista; species Chamaecrista fasciculata. Next base: position 17,938 of record QANZ01041856.1, read on the forward strand.
ATTAAATTTTCTCATTAGACTCTTCTCATGCCAATTTTTATTTCTTTAAGTGGATGTAAGTTATAACATATATGAGTTTTGGTAGGAGGAGATGAAAAGACTTGGCCTGATACCATAAAAGTTTCTGCCGTGACTAATATGCATTTTGAGGACATTAAAATGGTTAACGTTGCCAATCCTATCATCATAGATCAATAGTATTGTCCATGGAATGATTGATTTCATCAATGAAGGATGAAAGTGGTGATGACTTGTGTTAATTTTCGAGTCTCAAAGGCTCTCTTCTCATCAAAGCTTGTACTCATTTATCTCAGAGGCCACAAAACAATAATGTTGGCTTGTGTTCTTTTGGAGTCTCAGAGGCTCTCTTCTTCATTGGAGCCTGTACTCTTTTTAGAACCTTAGAGGCCATTAAATAAGGGTTAAAGAAAATTATCAGTCAACAAGAAGCAACATGCTATCTGCCAACCAAAAATGCAACAGAATCCTATCTTCAATAAAGAGGGTTCACTAACAGCCACCAAAATCACCAATTGACAGTCGAGGTTCACTAGAAATAGGTCAGAGACAGTGGCACAAACGACTGGTGAGCAGGACTCTTAGTCACGCGCCTCCACGGGCGCGTGAGGGAGCGCAACTTGGTTTGCTGCTGGACTCTGGGACATTTCCGCTCGACAACCTTTGTCTTCATCCTTGCCAGCGGTGACACAAAATGGAAACTTTGAAAATGGACCAATTAAAACCCTAACCAATTTCACTCACCTGAGATGAAATTTCCAGTGTTGTCAGAAGCGGACCGGACCAGACGATCCGACCAGTTCAACCGCCAACCGAATACAAGAGCGAGTGGGTTCAACAAAAATAACCAAACTGGCATTTTGACCAGATTGAACCAAAAATAATCGGCCGAAAACCGATGAACCGGGTCCAACTGCCAAACCGCCCAAAAAACCGGTGGTTCACCCAATTTTTTTTTGTTTAAAATTTAAAAAAATTGATCAAAATTATAAAAAGGCAAAGTGGAGGCCCTCATTCATCTTTTATCNAAATGAAGTTAAATTGGGCCTAAAATCAAGTCTAATAGTGGGTTTCTCATTTCATGAACTTGATAATCTTTCTCATTTCAAGTTCGAATGCAACGAAATTGGAGCTAAGAGTTACTTTTGACGCGTTCTTTCTTTATCCATTTAGACCAGTCAACAAACAAGTCAAATAGTATTTCGAAAGCGAGTTTGATCAAAACATCAATATACCAACTTTCAGTGTACTGTTTGATCTCGTTTGCTAACAATCAGTCCCAACTAGACAAAGAAAGAACTTGTCAAGAGTAACTCATGCATAGCTCCGATTTTGTCAGATTCGAATTTGAAAGAATAACGATATGATCAATTTTATAAGACGAGCGGCTCACTTTCAAAACCGATTTCAAACTCGATTTGATCTAGAGATGGAGAGAGAGAGAGAGAGAGGGTTAGGATGAACAGTGTCAGTGATGGTGGGATTGGTTTGTTGAATGTGAGCAACTTTATGAAGCATAGAGCGATTGATGAATTTGTCAGCACACTCAATGGTGCGATCATTCATTACTAAATTTTACATGAATCTACAAAGGTCAAATATCATTTTGATCCTCAAATTATGGGGTAAGTCTTATTTTAATCCCCAAATGTGATTTCGTATGATTTTTTGTCGCTATTTTTTTACTTAGATTATCAAGATGAACTATTTCTTTTTCGACCAAAGTACCTCCATATTTTGAGATAAGTATCAATTGTAACCCTACATTTTTTTATGGTCAATGATATTGTATATCTAAAATTTTAGACAATTCATCTAGTTTTTAATATTTTGTCTCAATTAATTTGAATTCGACTCGAGTCGTGTACTTAATTATAATGGAAGAGTCTTTCAATTTCATAGTTGCATTCACAAGATTTGCTTAAAGCTTAAACAATAATAAGCTTTTTACCATATGGATCCATGAAATAAAAAATCATATCAAATTTGTACTAAATTTCAATTAGCATCTTTAACAAGGGGTTAGTCTAAGTGGTAAGTGGCTTAGTATTGCTTATGTAAGGTCCCGAGTTTAAGACCTTATGAATACAATTATTCTTGTCAAGAGACTCTTCCACCATAATCAAGTGCTGCGATGCGGATCAAATCCAAATTATTCGCTCTGAATATCAAGTAAACAACAAAAAAAAATATTTTCAATGGCTAAATTAAAAAAATTATCATTTTTTTAGAGATTAGATTACTAATAACAATGAAAGAACCAAAAAGTAAGTTTTCTCAAAGCTAGAATATTCTCACTTGTAGCTTATGATTTATGAAGCCCAAATCCTTCAACCAAACGCACCCTTTATCCGAAGGAATGAAAAGGAGTGGGGGAGGAGATATTGCACCAATCACTAGCCACTACAAGAATGTCTCAACTCTCAATGGATAGTTTTATTGGGAACTTTCACCCAACAGTGCAATTGATGATGGTGATACAGGGGAGAGAGTTCCAGTAAATAAGAAAAATGTAGAGTTTGCTAGCTTTAATGGGAACTTTCACACAACAGTTTAATAATTCAGGATTCTGGCAAAGCTTCCAGACTCTACAGGTAGAAGTGGGTATATTTTCGTTTTGTTTTGGTCCCTCATATTTACTCAAAGTTTTGTTTTGGTCCCTCAAGCTTTTCCGTTCTGTTTTTGTCTCTTAAGTTTCTAAAAAGTTCAACTATTAGTTTTCGACTCTTTTTCATCCACTTTTTCTAATAAAAAAAGAAAAAAAAATTTACTTTCATCTTTCAATAATTTTGCTTTTTTACAAAAGAGAAGAATCTTAATGCAAAAGAGAAAAATTGTTGGGAGATAAAAGTTAGTTTTTTTTAATGAAAAAAGTGGATGGAAAAAAAATCAGAGACTAACAGTGAAACTTTTTTAGAAACTTGAGGAATCAAAACAGAGCTTTGAGTAAACATAAGGGACTAAAATGGAACGAAAAATACTTGAGGTAGTAAAACAGAACTTTGAGCAAACATAAGAGACCAAAACCGAATGAGAAAAACTTGAGGGACCAAAATAAAACTTTGAATAAACATAAAAAACCAAAATAATACTTTAGCCTACATTGAAATTCCACCTTCAAGCAATGGAACAGCAAGCCAAACTCTGAGATGGTATTTTTGAGGATTCGGATGCTCTGCATTTGGTCTCTATATATTTTAGTACATTTTAAAGAAATAAAAGAAGACATAGAGCGAGAAAGTGAGAGTCTCCAATTTAGATAATCTATAGTACTTTAGGAGTATAGTAATGAGAGAGAAATAAATAAGGTAGAGAGAAAAGGTATTAGTGGAACCCACTTTCTCTCTCAGCACTGCACCTATAGTGCACTATAGAAGATCTAAATTGGAGAGTCTCACACATTAATTATTTTATAAGATTCACATTTTCTCTCTCTACCTCTTCTTTTATATTTCTAAAATGTATAAGAAATACAGAGAGTGAGAATGCAGATGATCTACTTTTGAATTTTTTAGCTCCTTTTCCTCATTTATTAATTTTTTGTTTGGAGTAATTAGTCTGCAAGAATTGTGACCTTTGATTTACTACTACACTTCATTTTAACGGCGTATCGCCGTGTCAGACACGTGTCCATGTCCAACACTCGTACGAAACTCATACGACACTCATACGACACATATTCATAAATTTAAACATATAAAATAAATTTTTTGTGACTTTAACATGATAAAGAATAGAAAATAATGACACATGTGACATATATTATGAATAAATATTGTAATTTTTAAAATTTTCATTAAAAACTAAATATTTTTAATTATTATTATATATAAATATATATCATAACGTGTCGTATAATTCTAAGAATTTTGACGTATTGATATGTTCATATCTATGTCGTATCTTATGTTCGCGTCACTCCCATGCTTAGTAGGGCTTTGTTTATTAGGTCACTTTGATTTGCTCATTTTTAGTCCTTTTCCGGATGGTTTTATTTGAGATGTATGCAATCTCGTCAGAACACAATATAAAGCAAAAGTGACCTTTGCTTTTTGGGGGTGAAAACNCTGTTTTTCCCTCAGTTTGTTTCTTCTACCTGGAGAGAAATGCCATGAAAGCGAATCATTTTTATCCCTCTCTCTTTATGTAACATTGACTCTGGCTTTTTATTTGTATTAACTATCAACTTTCAGCAAATAGTCTTATCTTATATCACTCTTATCTACAGATGGCAGCCTCACTAGGTTATCCTATGGTGCATTTTTTATAACTGTAGGCAAAAGACTCTTTCGTGCCCCTAATGTTTGTGGTCAGTTTCAGTTATGCCCCCAATGTGAAACGTTGGTGTCAATTATACCCTAACCTCAAATTTTTTTTGGCCAAAGTCCTATTTTGGTCTCTCAAATTTGCTCAAAGTTTCGTTTTGGTCCCTCAAGTCTCCAGCGAGATACACGACGGTCTCGATGACTACGAAAACTCTTAATCCAAGGTTTTTTAACCTCCTGAGTTCAATGGCGGCCTTAATTTTGTGAACAAATGATTGAAAATGTGATTTTCGTCGATTGTGTAATTTTTCGGTGACTATGTAATTTTTTGGTGGCTTGCCAATCATNCGGCAGCCCCGACAACTACGAAAACTCTCAATCCAAGGTTTTTTTACCTCCTGAGTTCATTGACGGCCTCCACTTTGCGAAAAAATGACTGGCAAGCCGCCAAAAAAATTACTCAATATCATATTTTCAGTCATTTGTTCACAAAATGAAGGCCACCATTGAACTCAGGAGGTCAAAAAACCTTGGATTAGGAGTTTTCACAACCGTCGGGACCGCCGTGTATCTCGCCGGAAGTTCGCCGGAGACTTGAGGGACCAAAACAGAACTTTGAGCAAACTTGAGGGACCAAAATAGGACTTTGGCCCAAAAAAAATTGAGGTTAAAGTATAATTGACACCAACATTTCACATTGGGGGCATAATTGACACAACAAACTTTNGACTTTGGCCCAAAAAAAAATTGAGGTTAGAGTATAATTGACACCAACGTTTCACATTGGGGGCATAATTGACACAAAACAAACTTTAGGGGTATAACTGAAACTGACCCCAAACGTTAGGGGCACAGAAGGATCTTTTGCCTTTTATCAATTATACCCCTAATTTTTTTTGTCAATTATACCCCAAACGTTTCACTTTTTAGTTTATTATACCCCTAATGTTTCATATTTTTTTAGGGTAAATTGCAATTTGGTACCCTGTGGTTAGGGGCGGTTCCCCTTCGGTACCCTGAAAGAAAAATTTTTGCATTGTGGTACCCCGTGGTTTGCTCCGTTATCGATTTGGTCCCCTGAGGTTTCTTTCTGTTAGGATTTAACGGCAAATGTACGTTAAAATGTCAAAAATCTCCCAACAAGTCTTCTCTTATGCGTTTAAGTCCTTTCCCTTTACTAAAAGGGATCAAAACATAAAGAATTAATTATAAAAAGGTCTTTAGAATTCTAATATTATAGAATTTTCTCCTTTTCATAAGATTTCTTTTGAATAGGTCCTGATTTAATTACACTTTAATCCCAAAAGTTTATGATCTTTATCAAAATAGTCCTTAGAACCTCAAAAGACAAATGAGCATCTATGATTTATCAAAAAATCCCTATATTCAACTACAATTTTCATTCAAGTACACTACAAACAAATCAAAACCCTCAAACTTTTCCAAAATCAAGCCGCACAAACCAAATTTATCCCATTATTTTCGATTCCTCCTATTTTTCATCATTTTCATTTATTTTTGTCTCAAATCCTCAAAATAAAATTGTAAAGTGTCCCAAAACTCTTCCAAACATTCCAATTTAGTCCTTAACAAGTTCGAAAACGA
>QANZ01041863.1:0-31987 GCA_003254925.1 Chamaecrista fasciculata
GGTTTAAAATTCTTTGCATCCCATGTCAAGATTTCAACTTTGCATCATATATAGTAAGATGTATAATCACTCATGGTGCATTATAATATGTTATATAATATTATAATGTAATAATATTCTCATTATGTTATAAACAACAAAATGATTTTTTACTTTTCTAGCAAAAAATCATTAGTATATAACAACTTTTAACTTATATATATATATATATAAATATATATATATATATATAAACTAACTTGTAAGTTTATATATATATATATATGAAGGTGCAAATATTTCAAAACTTGTAAATATATTCTCAACGTTGAATATTGTATGTATGAGTAATAGAGTATGAATTACTCAATAAGAATATGAGGTATGTGTATATATATAAGTAGATAAGAGTTTTAGCGGTTTGGCGGTTTGGTTCGGTTTGTGCGACATCCAAACCAAACCAAACCGTTCATCTATCGGTTTGGTTCGGTTTCACTTTCGATTCGGTTTGGTTTGGTTCAGTCAATCGGTTTGGTTCGGTTTTGAACACCCCTAGTGAAGGAACTCTATTACTTTATTCCATGCATCACTTCATTGGCCTCCTCCTTTGATATATTCTTCTCCACTACTTCCGTCTCCACTCCAGTGACTCCAACTCCTAGGGCCAGTTGGTTAACGTGGATGAATGAATTTCGAACTATGAAACCACAACTGTCATTTTTCAATTTTTTTTTGCTATTCATTATTTTTATTTTCATTGTAAAGTGGATTTTTCCATTTATTTTTTGTCTTTTCTTTTAGTATATTTTGTGATCATTTGTATTTGACTTTAGGAACCCGAAATTTCCACTTTATTTTTAAATACCTAAAATATTTATTTATTTATAAAAGTAGCTCAAAATTCTTATTTATTTACAACAAGATACGGACAAAATCAAGTGTTTACACGCGTTAATACCTCTCAATCGCTTTGAGATGGCCATATCATTACCAATTACTCTCGTTATTGCTTTCAAATTTAATTTTCTTTTAGCCAAGAGCCACTTCTTTCACTTCTAGATTTTCACATAAAAATCACCAAAATGCATATATACCAAAAAAGAAAGCTCCCATTAACAAGTGTTGCTCTTCATTTTGTCACAAGTGTGTATTTAAAACAAATAACATGTAAAATATATATTACTTTTCTTTATTTTACTGTTTATTTGTATATTACAGAATAGTTATATTAAAACATTAAGAATAAAATTAATGAAGTATTAAATAGATTAATCACTATTTTAAATTTTCAAATTTTTTTTTTACATTTAAAATAGAAATCATTTCATCATAATTAAGATTTAAAATAATTATCATTTTTTCACAAACTTTATTATTTATTTACTTAATCAGAAGAATAAATAAATAAACTAAATAGTTATCTTTTTTTCACAAACTGTATTATTTATTTACTAAATAAACTATTAGTATTAACAGCAAGAGTTTGTGCCTTAAAATTTAAAACTTGAACCAATACTAAACTTGACAAGTGTTTAACTTATACCGCAAGTATTTATTCTATTTAAAAACATAAATTATATTTACACCTATATTTTTATGGCCAAAATACACATTTAGCGGGCGTTTGGTACACATATTATTTTTTTATTCTCGGGAATTATATTATTGGGAATGTAATTCTCAAGAATATGATTCCCATGAATATAAAAATATCAATTTGGATGAGTTAAAAAGTCTTGGGATTATTTTGCAATATTCCTATGAATATTACAATCTTGTGTTTGGTTCAATTTTGATAACCCTGAGAATATTTGATATTTTTCCAAATATGCCCTTGACTTTTTATTCTCAAATAATAACTTAACAAATGAAATAATTGTTCAAAAAAATTAATAAGAATACCTTAAAAAATGTTCTTTATTTTTACATCATTAATGATTTATCAAGAAAATACGATTTGAAAACATAATGTCCATAATTCTTAAAATTAAAAAATAGTCTAAAAAATCATTGCTCAAAATATAAATAATATAATTGTCAAAATAAAATTTAATTAGTTAGGTTTGACAAAGAGAATAAAATTAGATGAGAAATGGAAATAGTTTGTAGAATAAAATTTAATCAACTAAGTTTAATGAGGGTAATTAGTCATTTTAGGTGGACCAAAATAATCCTATCCCATGGGATTAGACTAATCCCACCCTAAAAAATGCCTATTTCAGGAAATTATGATACTCCTGGGAATACAATATTTTCGGGACTAATTTTTTAATCCACGTACCAAACTCGGGATTAGTCTATGCCGGAGCTTCTAATCCCAGGACTATTTTTTCAATCCGTGTACCAAACGCCCTAGTCCCTTATATTTTGAGTAATTAAGTTGCATTTCAGTTTTTTATCTTCCTTTATTGTAATTTTAGTCCTACAAAATTTTTAAAAAATTATACTCTTTGATCCCAACAACTATGCGACTATATCTTGTTTATTTTAAGTTTGAACATGACGAGTCTAGGAGTTATGTATATTGCTTTTGACAAATCATTTCTCCATTTAATTGGATTTGTTAGCAACTAAAGTTAAATCATATTAGAAAAAGTTAGACATGAATAAATTTTGTATAAGTTTTTGTCCTTATTTAATTTATAAAAATCTTAATAAGAAAATAGAGAGACATATTTATATTTAAAAATATGGTTCACTTAAGAAATCTAGGTCAGAGTTCACTTTTAGTCTTATAATTTTTGCTCAAGCCTTAATTTAGTCCCATAACTTCTTTTGTTACATTTTTTTATTCAGATTGTAGATTTATTTGGTTTCATATCACTTTTGGTTTCATATCTTTTGGTTAGGTTGCATAATTGGTCTCATATCTATGCAAAAAGTTTCACTGTGAGTCACAGCCACTTAACTTAAAGATATAAGACTAATTTTGCACCTAACCCAAAGATATGCATGAGATCAATTCTGCAACCGGATCAAAATATATTAAACAAATTATGCAACCCGACCCAAATACATGGGATCAAAAGTGCAACCTGAGCAAAAGATACAAGATAAAAAATGCAACAAAAAAGTTATGGGACTAAATTGAGACTTGAACAAAAGTTTTGGGACCAAAAATGTATTTTGGCCAAAATTTTATTAAAAATAAAATCATCGCTAAAATCATAATTTTTTTTAGGCCCTACACGATATGAATAAATAAATACCTTTCGATTTTTTTTAGGGCCAAAAATCTTTTTCTTTGTCTTTTTTCATAGAATGAATAAATACCTTTCGACCATCCAGTAATGATAACTCATCTAGGGGTGTTCAGATCCAAACCAATCCAAATTCAACCGATCCGATCCAAACCGATCCAACCAAAACCGACCAAAACCGATTATAAAATCGGTTTTATTGGATTGAATTTTAAAAATTTCATTTGTTCGGTTCGGTTTTTTTTTTTCACATAAAACCGACCGAACCAAACCGATTAAATAAAAAAAAACCCTAATGTCTCATTTACTCATCCCACATTCACAAAACATTAACCTAGCCGCAAATCGCAGTGTCCCTCTCCCTCATCATTTTTTTCCAACCTTACTCAGCAACATCATTCACTAGCCGCATCATTATCTCCAACCTTTCATACCCTGGCCGCATCATTCACTCATGGATTTGTCTTCGCCGCTGCTGGTCGCTGCTTGTCGCTGCCGCTGCTGGTCGCCGTCGCTGCTGGTCCGTTGTTGTTCGTCGTCGCCGTAACAAGTCTCCTCTTCCTTGGTCGCTGCTGGTCGCTATCGCTCTTCGTTGGTCGCTGCTCGTCGCCGCTGTTGCTCGTCGCCGTGCTCGACATCCGCCGTGGTCGTCGCCGTGGTCTTCGCATCTGTTCTGTGGTATGTGCTCGTTAGCTCTGATTTTTTTTTCTTTGATATCAGTCAAATTCAAGGTAGGCCTGATAGGGGAACCTGTTTGGAACCTGTTGTCGTTTCGTCAAATTTGATATCAGTCCAATTTTTTTCTGTGTCGTTTCGTTTGGAACCTGTTGAATTCTGAATTCATCCAATTAGAACATCGAGTTACTGGGGAATATATGTGATACATGTCTTTGTTTTGAGTTATGTAGAATGTAGAATGTTTTGTTGTTTTGACTTGGAATGCTTTGTGGTTTATGAGTTATGTAGAAGGTAGAGTCAGTTTTGATTTATGTTGTTAACTTTGTTCAGTTTTTGTTTTGTTATAAAATTAGGGATTAATATGCATTGATTCTGAATTTTTTTGAGTTTTTATGAAGTTTTCAGATTTTTTTTATACAGGAACCGATTAACCGATTGAAGTCGGTTTGGATTGGTTTGGATGACTCAAAATGACTGGATTGATTGGATGACTTTGGTTGTCATCCAATCTGTTCGGTTGGGTTGAAAAAAATTATCCAAACCGATCCAAACCGACTTTTGAACACCCCTAACTCATCTTGTTTCCATTTCCATACGAAAGACCATTAATCCATTATAATGGGTCCCTTTTATCTGAAAATGTCAAGCTCCATGTGTCCACATAATCAAGATTTTGAAAACCCTACTTCTAGACATATCGTGAAGTATTTAAATTACAAAGATTCCATATTTAATACAACAGACAAAAGATGTTTAAGGATAGAAGCTGAAGCACTCTACCCAATGTTAATTGCCAAAAATCACATCCCTTTCTCAATTCCATTATGAGTTATGACAATGCAATTTTGTCCCGCCAGCTCTATACCCATTGTTTTTGCTTTGGTACCCTCAAAAAATTACAATATCCTCCGTCACTTTGGGTTGCTCCCGTCACTTTGACGTTGTCCTTTTGTTATTCAATTATTTTAAACTATAGTCTATATATATATCAAAATTTTTACAAATAAATCTTTTAATATATAATATTTTTTAAAAAATAAAAAACCTTTACTAATTTTAACATATTACTATATTACCCTTGACCTGTTTTATAAATAGATTGATATTTAAAAAAAAAGGTAAATTGCACTTTGGTATCCTGTGGTTTGACCCTATTTCACTTTGCTATCCTGTGGTTTGAAACTTGACACTTTGGTACCCTGTGGTATTCTCCATTAACACTTTGGTACCTTTTGGAGTTATTTTGTAATTTTAACCTAAACCAATTTTGTAAAAATTACATATTGACCTCAAAAAATTTTCAAAAAATTACAAATAGGTCCTTGGATACATATTATCTAGGGACTAAAATGAAAAATTTAAAAAAAAAAATTGGAGTCAATATGTAATTTTTACAAAATTTATTATTGTTAAAATTACAAAGTAGCTCCAAAAAGTACCAAAGTGTTAATGGAGAATACCACAGGGTACCAAAGTGTCAGGTTTCAAACCATAGGGTACAAAAGTGAAATAGGGTCAAATCACAGGGTACCAAAATGTAGTTTACCCAAAAATATAAAATGTTTAGTAACTTTTTTCCAAAATATGTGTAATTACGCCATGACATACTAGTTACTATTAAATTTTATACATAAGTTCTAATGCATAATTACAGCTCGTATTTTTCTTTTGTAAAAACTAAAGTTTACTACAAATTTAAAAGTTTAACAATTAATTTTCTCTAACTATCTTTTAAAAGTTTCAAAATAAATTTTCTCTAACTACCTTTGCCTGTAGCACATGGTCCCCAGTCCCAACCTCCCACCTCCTTTTGCATTAGTAGAAACTAGAAAGTAACCATTTTTGGTTTAGGGCACATGTTAATGTTTTAGTCAAATGAGTTTTTTTTTTGTGAGGAAAAAGTTTAGGTGAGTTGGGTCCCGGGGGCTCACCAAGGCTCTATGAGCGCTTACAGAAGTACTTACAGATCGCCTAGTCAAGTGAGTTTTCAAACATTAAAAATTATCTTTTAAATGAATTTTCGTAGATTTCAAGATATGAGATACTCTACTAACCAATCTTAAAATGTGTTATAAGAGCACATGTTAGATAAATCATTTAAATGATCAATTTGATAAATATAATAATAATTGGTTTGAATATTAAATAAATAGAAAAAAGTACTTTTTTACCTCTAAAGTCTAAAATATGATGTGAGTTCTAGTTGTACTCTCCAATTTTTTGGGGTCAATTTTACCCAAAAAAAATGAGATTAATTTCAATTGTAATGTAAATTTTTTATTTTCAATTATACCTCAATTTTTTTATCAATTGTACCCTTAATTTGGGTATAATTGACTCAAATGTGAAACATTTGGGGTACAATTGACTTAAAAAAAAATAGAAGTATAACTAAAATTGACTTCGTACTTTAGGAATACAATTGACCCAAAATAAATTTAGAAAGTACAACCAACAAGTGTTTAATGTAGCGGTTTGACGAGCTTCATCTTAAGGAGAGGATTCGGTTTCGATTCATCTTAAAAGATATCTATATATATATCATTATTTAATTAAAAACATTATTGATAAAATTAAAATATAACAAATATTTTAAATGATCGATTTAATAAATATAATAATATTTGGTTTTGAATATCAAATATAAATATGTATATTAGATTATAGAGATGAATGCAAAACTAGGTTTCTTCGAAAAGAAGTAAAATTCAAATCTGGTAAGCAGAGAGGCCACGATGTGTATCTAGAAACGACGAGAATTGTTGTTTATTACTCCTATCGTTTTGGGTATTCCAGTGAAGCAAGTAAGGTGTGCAACTTCTGATTGGGTATCCCACAGCGGCACACAGCCAATCTCGCGTGAGTGGTGTGTAGCCATCCATCACTACATCTACCTTGTACTTGTCCTTTCATTGGGACCAAATAGAAATAACAATTATATGAAAGACAATTAGTCAGAGATGGAGAAAATGAAACCAATTTTGAGAAAGGAAAAAAAAAATAAATAAAGAAGCAGTGGGCATGGCGTTGGGAAAGAAAGAACAAGAGCTGAGGAAAAAATGGAGAAGGAAATGAAAACAATTTTGAGAAAGAGATAAAAAAAGAGGAAACCTAATATTTAGTCCATTCTTTTTCACAATTTCAACTAATTGGTCTCTGCATTTTTGAAATAGACTATTTGGTCCCTCAAAAATTAAAAATGTCAACTATTTAGTCCATCATTTATCATAATCGCCAACTATCAGACGTTAAATGCTTACCTAGCACCATTAAATGTCACTTTGGCATTCTAATCACCTAAACTAACCAAACCGGACCAATAAACCGACCTAAAATTGAGTCAAACCCAAATATTTGTATTACACATGAAGCTTCTATAAGGCATAAACTATTGAATTATTCCCAAATCTCAAGTCCTATTTGTGTTACATGTGCACTTAATGGTCAGGTCATCAATGTTAGTGACAGAGATATGCTACAAGGACTAATGAGTTGATATTTCTAATTTTTTAGGGACCAAATAGTCCATTTAAAAAATACAGAGACCAAATAGTTGAAATTGTGAAAACGAAAGGACCAAATAATATGTTTCATCTAAAAAAAATAAGAAGCAGCAAAGTGGTCCGAGACAACTCAGTCAGGGACCAGGGTTAACAAAAATGAGAGGGACCTTACAGACTTACAGGCGCCTTACAGACTTACAGTTACAGCTAATCCTTCGGCACATGTAAATTGTGATTTTTTTTATTATATTCATTTTAGCCAAAACTACTAATTTCATCCTTATGTTTTATACCAATCTCAATTTTATCCTCAATCTTTTTCTACTGTCAATTTCGTTCCTAATGTTTCACATTTTGATCAATTTTATCTTTTATTCTTACTTTAACAAAATATTAACGATAAAATCTACGTGACTAATGATATGTAATGTAAAATTGATAGGAAAAAAATTCAAAGATCTTAACTCGAATTGAAAAACAAGATGCAGTATGTTGTTAATTCATGAAAAAACTTAAACAAATGATGAAATTGACTAAAATTTCAAACAATGGCCGACGAAATTGACAGCAGAAAAAAGATTGGGGATGAAATTGATAGTTGGTGTAAAGTTTGAGGGACAGCATTAGTATTTTTGCCTTCCTTTTAACATGTTATATTATATAATTTATAAAGTATTTAAATATCACTCAATTGTGATTTTTATGTAATATTATTCTCATATTATGTAATCTATGCATGCAGTTTTTATTTTATACATATTTGATATTTTATTTATTTAACAAGAGAGGTCGTAAAATTAACTTCAAGATAAGATTAAGAGAGGTCGAAACGGACCATTCTTCGTCAGAAAAATTATATTCAATTAAAATACAGAGTGTGCTGCAGGTTGCAGAGTATTATACTACTATATCGATGAATACCACTACCACTATCACCTTCACATCTACTTTTTCCCTATATAATAACAGTCATACATCCAATTTACCATCTCCACATTTCACGAAAAGGCCTATCAATCTCCCAACCTTTAGAATCGGATCCAGTTCAACCCGATTGTCAGCTCAAGCAATCGATCGCCAAATGGAGCCTGCAATCTTGCAGAAAGGCATCGCTGAGTTCTACGACGAATCTTCGGGAATTTGGGAAGATATTTGGGGCGACCATATGCACCATGGATTTTACGAGCCTGATTCTACCGTTTCTGTTTCCGATCATCGGGTTGCTCAGATTCGAATGATTGAAGAAGCCCTTCGTTTTGCTGCTGTTTCTGGTACTCTCTCTCTTTCTCTCTGTTTCGTTTACATCATTTTTGCCGCCTATTCGCGCGCCTTGCTCTTATTGGTTTATGAGACTATCTAAACCTAAAAATTTTCATTGGCCTGCGGCTTCGAAAAGTTGAGTCCATTACTTATTTGGTTTAATATTTTAATTTATCTTTCAAAGCCTAATCAGATCTCGTTAAACGTAGGTCAAAAATTTAACTATGCCGTGAATTCTGTTGTCGTCTTTAAATTATTTTCCCTTTCACTTTGGTCATTTAAACTTGTTTTATCTGATTTTCTCTAATTTATATTATTATTTTTAAGTTAGACATGATTCAGATCATTTCTCTCTTATATATGTTTTAAACAATTTTTTTTTCGTCTCCTAATTATCAATCCCAACTGTTTAAGTTAAATATAACAATAGAAATTAAATAGAATTATGTTTTAGACTAACCGTAAAATAAATAAATAAAGTTTAAAGTGCACTTTTGGTCCCATAACTTTTGTTAAGGTTTTAATTTGGTCTCATAACTTTTTTTGTTGCACTTTTGATCCCGTGTTACACTTTTGATCCCATATCTTTAGGTCATGTTGCAGAATTGGTCTTATATATTTTGGTCAGATTACAAAATCAGTCTCATATCTTTGGGTAAGATGCAGAATTGGTCCCATATACTTGGATCAGTTGAGGCAGTGAAATTTTTAAAAAATATGAGACCAATTCTGGAACCTGACCAAAATATATGGGACCAAAAGTTATACGAGACCAAATTTGTAACTTTTTGTAAAAATATGGGACAAAAAATGCAACAAAAAAAGTTATCGGACTGAATTGAGACTTGAGGAAAAGTTATGGGACTAAAAGTGCACTTTGACCATAAATAAATGTAAAGATTAAAATAGAAAAAAAAATAATGTAAGGATCAAAATAAAATTCATTTATAGTTCAGGGACCAACAGGAGATTTTGACCTTAAATGTAATACTATTATAACTTATTAGATTATTAGATTTGATTTATATACAATTCTCCGCTGTGATTCTTCTCTCTTATTCTCCAACAAATTAAAAGAATGTAAAAATTGTTGGAATGTAAAATGTCGGGACAAAATTGTCAAAGAAATCTTATAAAACTAAAAATAATCCAACAATTTTTTTTTTTGACAAACAAAATATTCCAACAATTGGGAGTTAAGATAAAACTCCTTTAAGATGATCTTATTATTATTCTCTTGCTTTCAACTGGTATCTTGAGAGTTAAAATTATTATTTTTATTACTGTTTTGGAGCTTAATTATGTATTGTTCTTGTGATTGAGTATTTGTCTTTCAGAGTCAAATATTATATTTTTATCATTTAGTGAGCGTGTTCAAAGAAATAACATCGTTTTTAGGAAAAAGAAATAATATCTTTTGAAGACTAACTAAATCATTATTTTAACATTAACATGTGCTTGCAGTATCTTAAATATATCTATGGGTTAGAATGTCTGGAAATGGTAATAAATGAAATCATTGGAACTTGTGTTCTTGGTTGATTTCTCTGTTTTATATATTCTAAAAGAGATGAACTGGTAAAGAGTCTCTAACTCATAAGTTTATTTCTCCCAATGCCTCAGAGGACCCAACCAAGTGGCCCAAGACTATAGTTGACGTTGGATGTGGTATAGGGGGCAGTTCAAGATACATGGCAAAGAAATTTGGGGCAAAAAGCATTGGCATCACTCTAAGTCCTGTTCAAGCTGCTAGAGCAAATGCTCTTGCTGCTGCTCAAGGATTAGCTGATAAGGTGTGTATGTTATTTACTGCTTGATGCTGAAAATTGATGCAGTGGATTAGAAACCATCACTAAGATATTTAAAATCTTTTGTGGAATGTATCCTTCATATGTGGATTAATTTTTGCTTCATAGCAGGTTTCCTTTCAAGTTGCAGATGCTTTAAATCAACCATTCCCTGATGGGCAGTTTGATCTTGTGTGGTCCATGGAAAGTGGAGAACATATGCCTGACAAAACAAAGGTTCCTTTTAATTTCCTAGTATTAGGCTATTAGCTATGATGGACTAGTTGAACATATTTCTTTTGTACAATTCTACTACATATCTCTTTTGTGTTTTTGTGTTCTGGTAATCTCATTTCAGTTCCTGACTTTGTTCACAATTTTGACAGTTTGTTAGTGAGTTAGCTCGAGTCGCAGCACCAGGTGCCACAATAATAATCGTAACATGGTGCCACAGGGATCTTGACCCTACTGAGAAATCTTTAAAGCCAGAGGAGGAAAATCTTCTGAAGAAGATATGTGATTCATATTATCTTCCAGCCTGGTGCTCAACTTCTGATTATGTTCGATTGCTAGAGTCTCTTTCACTTCAGGTGGTGAACTCAGATGGCTAAATCTCAATTATTTGTGGAGTCCTATGATATGGTTACTTAATATTTCCCCTATTTCTTAAAGACTTGATGGATATGACCTATCTTCTGCTCAGATAATATGTGTGCACAATGCAATCTAACATGCTTTAATTACTTGCTATTGCAGAACATCAAGTCAGCAGATTGGTCTCCGTTTGTTGCTCCATTTTGGCCAGCAGTTATACGCTCTGCTTTGACATGGAAAGGTTTCACGTCACTCTTGCGCAGTGGTAAGCAACACTTCTTCCTGATCCTATCACCACTTAAGTTTGGTGCAGCCTTTAATCACCTCTAGGATAGACTTGCGTCAACAAAATTTGTTAATAGGACGATTCACCTCTATATTGTGGTTTTAGTACATGTCTATTCATGAAATGTCTACTAATTTTCTATAAAATGTTTTTGGTCAAAATTTCATATTGGTACTCGAAATATAAGATAAATTCTGATTTACTCTTCAAACTTTTTCTTGTTCCGTTTTGATTCTCAATTTTTTTTATTTGTTCTATCGTTAATCTATAATATGGTTATGTATAGTTTATGCTATTATCTATAAGATGGACTCTTGACTTGGACAATTTATTTCTCGTATATGTCATGATAAGTGAATTATAAAGAAAAAAAGAAAAATCTTTCTCTTTAAGAAGAAAAATCAATTACAAATTCATCTTCACTTCATGACCTATGAAGGAAGATTTTTCTTTTTGTTTAAATCAACTCCTTACTAAAATACATATGAGAGAGAAATCAATCATCTCAGTTGTTTAGGTCACAGATAACCATTATATTTTGAACTAACGATAGAACAAATGAAAAAGCTTGAGGATCAAAATGGAATTAAAAGAAAATTGAGAGCTAAAACAAAAATTTCTTTATAATTTGAGGATCCTTATGAGATTTTGACCAATGTTTTATTTAAGATTTTCTACCATCCTTGTCGGTAAGAGTCTAGTTAGTATTCACGGTCCGTGAACTAAACTTAAAAAGTTAAACTGTAGTGAGGTAATGATTCAAACAAGGATTTAAATTGGGCTTGGTGGAAGGAAATTTAAAGGGGATAGATACATTGACAACTTAAACATTTTAATGTCTAATTTGTGATGAGAACTTGAGAAGCCTTAGTTATTGATTTGAATGTGGGTATAATTTGGCAGGTTTGAAAACCATAAAAGGAGCGTTGGCTATGCCATTAATGATACAAGGATACAAGAAGGACCTTATTAAGTTTGCCATCATTACGTGTCAAAAGCCTAAGTAAGCAGATGACAGAAATTGGGAAGATAACGCAAGATGGGCTTCCCAACAGTCTTATCCATTCATGAATCGTGATGATGCCTTTAGTCCTTAGAGATAAGAGAAAGAAAAAGAATAAAATGATAGAGAAATGTAGCTGTTGTGGCGGTTGAGAAATATATGAGTGATGTAGAAAGAGAAGTGTCTGTGTCATCCAATTTGGATCCCTTATATATACTAGAAGTATAGTGTTGATATACTAGAAGTATAGTGTTGATAGAGAAAAGAATAGATAGAGAGAAAATTTGAATTCTACTTTCTCTTTCTACCTTATTTCTTTGTTATCATGTATCATTTACTTTCTTGTTTTTTGGGGTCTGAATATCATTTACTTCTCGAGTTACACAGATTCAAATCAATCATGGAATATGATTTGTTATGTCCATCTTTCAAAAAATTATCATAGAATGATAGTCAAGATTTGAAATAGATGAACGAAGAGTACAAATGAAATTTTAGCATGGTTGGCTGAAACGAATCCTTCGACCATAAAGTCTGTTTAGTTGTTCTCTTTTTTATTTTTATTGAAAATGTTTAAATCTACAGGCAAAAAAAAAAAAAAATTATCTTAATATCATCATTTAATAATAATCAAACTTGAATCCACATGCAAATTATAGTTATTCAAGTTAACATAATTTAAAAAAGACTTAAGTGTACTTTTGGTCTTTTAACTTTTGCAAAGGTCTCAATTTGGTCCCCTAACTTTTTTGTTGTAATTTTGGTCCCTTAACTTTTGCAAAAGTCTCAATATGGTCCCCTAACATTTTATGTTGCAATTTTAGTCCCCTAAATTTTGAAAACGTCTCACCGTTGGTTCCCTAACTTTTGCAAAAGTCTCAATTTTGGTTCCCTAACTTGGGACGTGGGTGAGACGTTTTCAAAAGTTAAGGGACCAAAATTGCATCAAAAAAGTTAGGGGACCAAAATGCACTTAAGCCTTTAAATATTAATAAAAATTAATTTTTTATTTATAAAATGAATACATTTTTTAAATATTAAAAATTTAAAAATAAAAATAAAAACAAAAAAAATATTTTCTTAAACTAATCGCACCATTTTCTCAACTGTGAAATTCCAATAGAGATACAATTTTTCTTTTTCTTTTTTTTCGTTTACTGAAAACAGTATTTTTATGGCTACGGGCCTTAGTTTTTTAATTCCCTAGCCAATTTGTTTCTCTCTTTCCTTTTATGCCTCAGTCCCGTTTATCATCCTTCAAATGTTTCATGTAGATTTAAACATCTGACAAAAAAAAATGTAGATTTAAACAACATAACAATAATATTGCGGATCCTTTGCCATGTTTCTTTTTTTTTTTTTTNAAATTACAAACATAAACCAACGTAGTTGTGAGTTTATAAATCAGCAAAAAAAAAAAGAAAAACAAAATATGAGATCAAATTGAAAACTAACATAAAGATATGAGTTGATTTAATGATTTATAACTCACTCAGTTGCTCTATCCTTAGAAAGATGCATATAGAACAAAATTAGTGGTTAAAATCTTCTGCAAATTAATATATTAAGTGTAAATTATTATAATATTCTAACATGATGCCAAGCTTTAAAGTAATAACTGTGGGCCTCAAATTGGTGAGGTGACTAAAGTTTTATTTTCTTTTGATTCATATATATTGCTCATTTGTCTATTAATCTTCTTTTTTTGAAGAGTAAAATTCTCCCTTATTAAACATAATGTAAATGTCAGGGAAAAAAACATAATGTAAATGCATTTCACACAAAATTGTGATTGAACAAAGTATCATAGCATCTCTATATACTATTAAACAAAGTCAATATGGTCACTTTTTTGTGAGTAAAATCTACTTAACACATTATTAAAATTACTAATTGTATACGCAGGCTTCAACTTTAACAATTATGAAGTGAAAGAGAAATTAAATGACACAAAGGTCCGACAATAAGAAAATGTTAAAATTTAAATAATGATGCAATGAAATCTTATTGAAAAAGAAAGATCAAATGACACAAATGTTGATAAAGATTATTAAAAAAATCTACTTAAAAATTAATTGCAAAGAAAGAAAAAAATCAATAGTACTTACATAAGAGTACAAACAAACTTGAAGGAATGAAGCACCAAAGAGTGAAGAGCACAAAGTTGCAAACCTTGAAAATTTAAGTCAATTTGAAGCAATTCCAAAATGAAAGTGAAAACCGATAAGAAACTGGATGAATTTGTTATAGTTTTGATTTTTTTTTATTTCAATAGTATGAAAATATTAAGATGTACATAAAGGCTAGATAACAACAATTATTTTTTGATTCGAACTTGAAATAAGATCCAATTGAGGTTTTGATTTTATGTATTTGTTTGTAATCAGTGCCAAATTCTATGACTTAGAGCTTTTAAGAAGAAGAAACGATGATTATCAAAGAGGTTCATGTTGTCAATTGACGTTTTTTACTTATATTATTATTTATGGTTTTAGTCGTTTTAACAACTAAATAAAGGCAAAATATGTTAGGCCAAAACAAATATGGAGGCAAATGACAATTCAGCTCTTTCTTTTTAACTATAAAATTTTTGTATATATTAAAAGATCGTAAGGGCAATTTTAAGAAAAAAATTGTAAACAACCAATTATTTTTAAGTAGAAAAAATTATTTGATAAAACTAAATTACACAAATACCTCTTGAATTGAAGGTAATTTACATATAATACCCTGAATTTTAAAATTGTATGTAGATGAGCCATGAGTTTTTTATTTTGGACAATTAACACCTTTTAGATTATTATTTATGTTTATTGGTTAAAGTGTATTTTTAGTCTCATAGTTTTTGCTTAGGTCTCAATTTGATTCCAAAATTTTTTGTTGCACTTTTGGTCTCATATCTTTTGCTCAGGTTGCAGATTTGGTCTCGTATCACTTTTGGTCCCATATATTTTGGTTAGGTTGCATGATTGGTCTCATATCTTTGTAAAATTTCCATCGTGAGTTCCAATTGAACCAAAGATATGAAACTAATTCTACAGCTAACCCAAAAATATGAGACCCAAAGTGTAACATGAAACTAAATTTGCAACTTGGGCAAAAGATAGGACCAAAAGTGCAATCAAAAAGTTATGAGACTAAATTAAAACATGAGAAAAGTTATGGGACCAAAAGTGCAATTTGGCCTGATTTATTTGATTTTTAAGTGTATACTAATTTTAGTGAAAATTCCAAAATCGATCCAAATTCATAATTGTCTAACCCTACTCATCCCTTAATTCCTCATGCCCAAACCCTGTCTGTTCGAGATTCCATTATCGTCATATTCGCCAAAGCAACTCATGCCCAAACCCTAAACCCCGTCGATAGTAAGGAAGAGAGGCCGCAAGTGAGAGGACCAACGGGTGTGAAGCAGAAAACGCCGCTTCTCGTCGTCTTTTCAGCTCGTCAACGTTGGGGTGGCTGAGCTCGTCGTCTCTGCTTCTTTCAGGTTTTGCTTCCACTGTCAAATGATCTTATTATGGCTAGTTTAGCGTTTGGGCTTTAGACAATATGTGCACTTAGCTACTTATTTCTGGGACTGTTTAGTAAACAGCCCCTCTGTTTGGTAATGCTATTCACAGCTATCTAAGATTATAGAATGCATTGCGTGGTTGTAAATTAGCCCTTCCCTTCCATTTAAGTTTCTTTCTTTTCAATTCTTATTCTCTCTTTCGGTGAAGTTTCTTGATGAGTTTCTACTGGTTATGCACCTAGCCGTTTGTGGCTTAGCTAATAGTTTATTTTATTTTTAATTAGAATTCTTAACTTGAAGCTCTAATGGGGTCATTGAAGAGGAAGTTCTCTGAAGACCCAAATGGTGAAACTCAACCTTTGCAGAGGAACCAAGGAGAATCTGGTTCAGAATTGGTTGATGGACCCGTGTCTTGTGTGCATGACATTTCATATCCGGAGGGTTATGTTCCTTCTCCTCATTCTTCAGCTCAACAAAATTCTGACCCTGCTAAGAAGTTCCCGTTCACTCTTGATCCTTTTCAGTCTGAAGCTATCAGTTGCCTTGAAAAAGGAGAATCTGTCATGGTAATGTATAGAATTCTAATGTTGAAGATACAACCAACAAGAAATACACGTGTTGGTTATTTTACAAATTTTCTAATTATTATATTTTATTTGGACAAGGAAAATGATTTGTGACATTATCTGGAATTGTTGGAATTTCTAGAGTTGCAGGATATTTTTTTTTGATGTTGTTAATCTTGTTTTTTTATAGGTGTCTGCACATACATCTGCCGGGAAAACTGTAGTGGCATTATATGCCATTGCTATGTCTATTCGAAATGGCCAACGCGTAATCTATACTTCACCTATCAAGGCACTAAGCAATCAAAAGTACAGGGAATTTAAAGAAGAGTTTTCTGATGTTGGTTTGATGACAGGAGATGTCACAATTGATCCCAATGCTTCTTGTTTGGTGGGTCATCTGGTTAATTTCAAATTGCATGTCATATAAGCATCATTACGTTTTAACTTATATACATGGATTTCTATGTTCTACTTATATTTCAGGTGATGACTACAGAAATCTGGCGTAGTATGCAGTACAAAGGATCAGAGGTCACAAGGGAGGTGGCTTGGATAATTTTTGATGAGGTACATTACATGCGTGACCGTGAAAGAGGTGTGGTTTGGGAGGAGAGCATTGTTATGTCACCAAAGAATTCTCGTTTCGTATTCCTGTCTGCAACAGTTCCTAATTCCAAAGAATTTGCCGATTGGGTGGCAAAGGTGATATACTCCTCACTAAATAAGCTTTTGCTTCTTGTTGTGTGTGTGCATGCATGTACTTATAACTGCCACAGTGATGAAAACCATGTAACAGTAATTTCTCAGCATCAATGTATCAAATTCAGTATTTGATAAATACATTTTACATTAATTCGAGAGTTTCAATGTCTTTTAAAGTTCATCTGCAACTTGTCTCAAGTACATTACCAATTCCTCTTATATTTACATTTTGGGAAAAGAATGGTGATGGGGATTGGGGTCTTATAGGATTTCCAAGCCCCACATTGAGTAACATGGGCAACTTGGTAAAATGCCTAAGTTGTTTGGTTTTCCACCTTTTACAATTAGCCTTTGAGGGAGAGCAATATGGAGAGGGCTAGCTTTGGAGGATTATGATTGGTGGAAGGTTGCAAAGTTTTGCAGAGTGAAGCATTTGGCTTTTTAACTGTAGTGCTGACGGGGTATGGGGTAGTATAGAATACTTGAATCCACATAGTAGTATAGGCCACTTATTGGAGTATTTAAGTGGCTTGATTCTGCTCCCTCAATTGATAACATTTGATGGAGGGTTATCCGAGGTTGCTAAAGTTTCACTAAATAGACCATAAGTCCATAAATGATTTTATTTGGAGATTCAATGCCTTTTCAAAGTTCATCTGCAATTTCTGTCAAGTTCATTGCCTTTGATTTTGTCATTCATTATATTTAGATTTTGGGCGTGTTAATGAACACATAATTTGAAAACCCGAGTCTTTATTTTATTCTTTTTATCTATTATGTTCTTCGTCTCTTTCTCTTTGGCATTCCATACCTCGAAACATTAAACATCTGAATTTCATGAAGGATCAATATCTCTTCAAATAATTAAGAAAAATAAGAAATCTCTTCCAAGTTCCAAATTCATTTTGTAGAGAATGATCCATTTTGCATCAGATTAATGGCTTTTTTTAGCTGTTTTGAATTTAGCAATTTATATTGAAAAATTATGCATTGATGATACTATCTATTTATAGTTAGCATTAAGAAGAGTTGGTGACTAGATGGTATTCTTTTACTGTTAAATTGTTCACCCACTTAATTTTTATGATTATAGATATTTGGTCTGATTCGTAGATTACATGCAGGTGCACCAACAGCCTTGTCATGTTGTTTACACTGATTATCGACCAACTCCTCTTCAACATTATATTTTTCCTTCTGGAGGTGATGGTCTATATTTGGTTGTGGATGACAAGGGGAGATTCCGGGAGGATAGTTTTCAGAAAGCTTTAAATGCCATTGTTCCTGATAGGGAAGGTGATAAGAAAAAGGAAAATAGCAAGTTGAAGGGCTTGACGCTGGGTAGAATTGGTGAAGAAAGTGACATATTTAAGATGGTGAAAATGATTATTCAGCGCCAATATGACCCTGTGATACTTTTCAGCTTTAGCAAACGAGAGTGTGAGCTACTTGCAATGCAGGTGAAGTCCAAGTTGCTCTAAAATTATTTTATGAATGGTTATCCTCTTCAGATCCTTATTTTCTGCAAACTTAACCTCTGAAACAGAGTACTCAAGGGTGTTTCTGTCCTAACCTCCCTTTAGATTCTAAATTATTCCATTTTCGGCTACCTTTCTGCTGGATTGCATTTACTGATAATCAGGTCTGGTTACACCATTACAGGGTTATATGTTCCCTAGTGAACTCCCCTTTTGTTGAGCTTCATGAACCTTCTTGATGACCTTTTCTCGCGGACTTTCTTCTCCCTTTTGACTTTTCTCTTGTTTTGAGAGTGTGCTTTATCTGCAGAGAAAACTTGACAAAATTCGCAAGCTTTTGTGAAATGGTTAATTGCTTATCTCAATCTTATCAGAAGATATACAATTTTTTTCTTGGAGAGAGAATATGACCTCTTCCTCTTGATAACTTTCTCTGACGATTTCTGTATTTTTATAATAAGATAATTCTTCTCTTATCCAAGGATTTTATTTTTTTGTTTTTTTTAAAGATAATACATCTTTATCTTCTTTTAGGAAAAATGGATTTAGTTTTTCCAAATGGAAAGAAAAGTTTTATTTCCCCTTTCACTCTTGGTAAGGCTATCATCTTCCTTTCACACCTATTTGTTTTTTAAACTATTTGGAATTTCCATCAGTATGGGTAAGTGTTACAAACCTCTTCTTGGTATTATTTCAATAAAAACAGTAGCTTAGTCCCACTTGTATATAGGGAAAATGGGACTGATTAAAGATGAACATGCAGAGTAATGACTAACACGAGAGGCCAGACTCTCCCATCCCGTATTAATATTTTCCCCACCTTAATTCTAGCAACATTCCCTATTTATATCTACTCATTAGTACAGCTTGCACATTCGCACACCTAATATTAGAGGTTGTTATGCTGCTGCTGCTCCTCTTTTTGGGCCTTGTCCAGCTCACTTTTCTTCATTCTCCTTACATACGCATTTATCTCAATTACATTGGGTTCAAGCCCATTTTCAGTCATGGGCTACAGGTTTTATGAATGTTTTGTGAGTATTGTTAGCCTGTGGGTTCTTTACAGTCCCAATATCCTGTATTTTACAGGAGATCTGTGTTTTTATGCATATTTTCAGTATTTGAGGAGGTGGATTCTAACAGTCTAGCACTATTTTCTTTTGTTTTCCATTTTTTTATTTAGATGGCAAAAATGGATCTTAATGGGGATGATGAGAAGGGAAACGTTGAGAGTATCTTTTGGAGTGCTATGGATATTCTTTCAGATGATGATAAGAAGCTACCTCAGGCAAGTTATATCCTCAACTTCTCTTTTTGTATGTTTTTTTTAACTTTTGTTCAAGGCATGTTTTGTTGTCTCATGACTAGTCCACTTTACCAAAATTTAGCTCTTCTTGGATTGTTGAACAAAGAAAGTGGATCTTCTTACATCAATTTGAAACAAATGGAGCCCTTCATATTAGGGAAGGCATGAGGTCAAAACAAACACTATTTCTTTTGGGTAGTTCCATTGAAGCCTCTATTTAGGAAATATGAATGGGATGAATTAGGATTGAATTGAAATCGATGGTTGTTTGGTTGTTCAAACCGTCCTTGCAGGAACAGAATTTTGGGTTTATGATTTGATGGGCTGTCATGTAAATATAAGCAGGGAACAATTGAAAACTTTCCTTTAAATAAGAGGATGTAATGATCTGTAATAGCAAATTAGCTGGCAAATTGGACAATTTTAATCTAGGCATCTTGTCTTAGGTTTTGTTGCATCTTGGAATTGTAAAGATAGCATTTTGCTGGTTAACTCACAAAATTGATCATTAATCTGAATTCTGAAAGCAATGTGTTTAAATTAGACCTGTTAATGAACCAGTGTAAGGTGTACTAGACAGTTCACTAGTCTGACCGTAGTTGAACCATGAGTGCATTGGCAATACAAAAATGTATTTTTTTTCATAGATTATATATAGCATGGAAATTTATACAAAAAAACTTAATTATATGAGCATTAATGTATTTGAAACATAGTTAATTGGGCTTACGACTAAAATAAGTTCACAATTTTTTATATGTATTCAATTGTTTATTATTGAAAATGCAAAGCTAAGAAAATTATGAATACCATAAAATCACAAGTTTTTTATATTAGTTTGGAACTTAATAACTAGGGAAAATTATAGTTGACCTTTTGTGGTTTGGCCTAAAATGAATGTCACCTTGCAATTTAAACTTTAAGACGCCTCATTCAATATCCTGGTGGTTTATTGAATTAATTTTAACTATCTTGTGGCGCTTCACACCAAATTTTAGCAAAAATAATAGGGTAAATATTAAAATGATTAACAGTTTTCTATTAAATGTCTTTTTCATTTGTCACTTGAAAAAGTTGAAAGAATATCTTTAGAGTATTTTGGGGTGATATTCTTGGGACTAGGTTGACCTTTTCAACTTTGTCATTTTAGCTTAATCCTAATAATAATCTTTAAAGATGATGAGATAGTTTAATATATAAGTAATACTCTTTTCTTATATGTAAAAAAAGAGATACAATTAATACAATAGTACCTATTCTCAACAACTAGATCATTTATTATTTTTGCTTTCTCATGATTACTTCTGTTAAAATTAAGTTAAAATTAAAAAGCGCCTGGTGATTATTTGGTAACCAAAAGAGTCATAGGGAGTTATTTATAAAAAAAAAAGTCATGGGAGTTGAATGAGTCACTTTAAACCACAGCAAGGAAAACTAGTTTTTGGCCATACTAGGTAAACTACCTGCTTGTGTATATGAATGTCTGTCAATATACTTTTGTATGATTTATTATAGGTTTCAAACATGCTGCCCTTGCTGAAACGTGGAATAGGAGTACACCACTCTGGCTTGCTCCCAATTTTGAAGGAAGTGATTGAGATTTTATTTCAAGAAGGGCTAATTAAGGTTAGTGGAAATAACTACGAGTTTAGATATTTTTTACTTCTTTTGCATTGCTGAGACATAGTAAACATTTAGATTCATTTATGCTTGAATTATTTACCTCGGTGCAATTGAAATCTATTATAATATATCTATATATATGTATATCACTCTACAATGATTACATGCAGGCATAGGGCATATTCACTATACAGTATAGAATTACAATTTAGTTGCTGCTACTTTAGGCCATTATTTGTTATTTGTTCGCTTACCCTGAATTATTCTTTCTTAATAAGTCTTCTTCCTGAATTACCTCTCTGTATTTAACTTTATCCGATCTATTGAAATTAGTCTTGCTGGCGCAAACTTGTTTTTTTTTTTTTTTTCCAATCATCTCTTTCATTGTTGATGTGATATATTCTTACAGTGATTGAAATATTTGTTTTCAGTGTTTGTTTGCAACAGAGACCTTTAGCATTGGTTTGAACATGCCTGCCAAAACAGTTGTTTTTACAAATGTTCGAAAATTTGACGGTGATAAGTTTAGGTGGATATCCAGTGGTGAATATATACAGATGAGTGGCCGAGCTGGTCGAAGAGGTATTGATGATCGTGGAATATGTATCCTCATGATCAATGAGAAGATGGAACCTTCTACTGCTAAAATGATGCTTAAAGGGTCAGCTGATAGTTTAAACAGGTAAATTGGTTGTTTACTGCAAAGGCCAAAGAGTTTATGTCTAGCAAAGCTGTTGCCTGATAATGAATTGTAATTTTTTCAGTTACCTTTGGCTTTGTGTGCTATGGCTCTAGACTTGCCTTTCTCAATTTTTTTAGTTACTATTCGTACAGTATATTTTCTTTGATTATTTTCTCCTAGATTTATATTACTTCTGTTAAAGGAAACCCTTCAAGTTTAATATATGGATTTATTCACAATACAATACTGGTAACTGAAATAAAAGTAAGGAATGGTTGTCCCTTGCTTTGTTACCTCCATACACCTAAATGGTTAAAGAAGTGTTTGCAGAATTGCAGTACTATATCTGCTCTGTATCATTTTAAAATGAACTGTTACTCATCTGATTTGCTTCCATTTGCATTTCAGTGCCTTTCGCTTGAGCTACAACATGCTTTTGAACCAGATGCGTTGTGAGGATGGTGACCCTGAAAATTTACTTCGTAATTCTTTTTATCAGTTTCAAACTGATCTTGCCCTTCCTAATCTTGAGGTTTGTTCGAATTTAGAGGCTGGGAATTTTTCTTTCTTGATGGTCTTCCCTATGTATGTATTGCGGTTGGTTTAAATTGCCCACTAACCTTCTAAATCTTTTTTTTTTTTTTCATATAAGATATATTTTAAGAAAGAAATGCTTTTTTCTAGTAGTGTTTTCTTTTTTAATAAGTGGTAGAATCAGATAAACTCCAGAAACTCTTGTTAAGACACCACTGACTTACAAAGACCATGCATAGCAAGAAAATCTTGTTCTCTTTCTCTCTCTAGAAGCTTGCAAACTTAATGGATAGAATAGAAAGCCACTTATTCTCATTTGCATATTTTATATTTTGCATCTTTATGTGGCATTAGCATGGCTCAAAGAGTCGAAACATCATGTCATTATTCATGGTTCAATGTATTGTTCTTGGTTTTTTTGTAGTTCATAATCCCCCTTCCCTCTTTTTTTTTTACCATTATATTCGTATTGTTACTTTGCTAATTGAAACAAAAAGGGAGTAATTTTTCTTGATGATTTTTGTAAATCCAGAAACAAGTAAAAAGTCTTGAAGAAGAGAAGGAATCAATTATAATTGAAGAAGAGGAAAGTTTGAAGGCTTATTATAATCTGATGGAGCAACATAGAATTTTGAACAAGGAGATTCGTGACATTGTGTTATCTCCAAAGTACTGTTTACCCTTTTTACAGCCTGGCAGGCTTGTTAGTCTCCAGTGCATGTCAAGTGATGAAGATGTTGCCCCTTTATTTATTGAGGATCAAGTGACCTGGGGATTGGTCATTAATTTTGAAAGGGTTAAAAGTTTTTCTGAAGGTGAGGATCTCTATCTATTGATTATGGGTATTCATACTTTCATTCTCAGATGTTACTCTGTCAATTGGAAGTTTGAAACATAGTCAAATGTGCTTTTCAGATGATACCAGTATAAAACCAGAAGATGCAAATTACACAGTTGATGTTCTTACAAGATGTGTAGTGAGGAAAGACAGAATTGGGAAAAAATCTATTAAGATTGTTCCTTTAAAAGAGCTCGGAGAACCTGTAGTTGTCACTATTCCTATCTCTCAGGTAACATCTGAATGATGAAGCCGTATCTGTTGACAACATCTTCAAACATGATTCTATGAACTTTTTTTTATTAATCAGTGCAAAAATCTATGGTATTTCTTACTATTTGTATAATGTGAATTATATCTATAATTTGAATTATTTACCAAGTATATCAATTCATTTATATAATTGTTATTAAAAAAGTTATGCAAAAATCTCTATATATAAGTTTGGAGGGGTGTGTGCAAGTGTGCCACTTGCTTTTTCATTTTTTCTCTCTCAATGTAAGGCAGAAAAATTTAAAAAAAATTGAAAAATAGCAACATGTACTTGTCAGTATGATGTGGGTACTCATACCTGTTCCCTGACCCAATCACCCTGATACGTTTTCCCAGTACTCATACCCTGTAAATTTTGAAGATCCCCATAGGGTATGTAATTGTGATCATCTCTGCTTTCAATAAATGATCCTATTGGTCTCCAGTTTTTTTTTTTTTTTTTTTTTNTTTTTTTTTTTTTTTGGAAACTCTAGCTTCTTTGGCTTACTTATTTGGAATTTTGAAATTTAGTATACACAATTGTACTTTTATTTTTGACATTTTAGAGCCGACCGTTCATGATGTTTTGTTTAGTAAAACATATGCTGCCTTGTGTTTCTGAATAGATTAATACAATAAGCAGTTTACGCCTATATATACCTAAGGATCTTCTACCATTGGAAGCTCGGGAAAACACACTGAAGAAAGTGTCAGAAGCTCTTTCTAGATTTTCTGAAAAAGGGTTGCCCCTTCTAGATCCTGAAGAAGACATGAAGGTATAGCGCCCATCTGTTCACTATCTCTGTTTTTTTTTTTTGTGGTCCTTTTAGTTTAATTCAAATTAAATTATCATAGTTTTGTTTGTCCCTTCGGGGATGTTCAATAAAAGTCAGTTCTGATTTTTTAATTAATGAATTAACTTTTCCTTCAAAGGTTCAAAATAGCTCATACAAAAAAGCCTCCCGGAGGTTAGAGGCGTTGGAGAGTCTTTTTGAGAAGCATGAAATTGCAAAGTCTCCATGTCTAAAGCAAAAATTGATAGCCTTACATAAGAAGCAAGAACTGGGTGCAAAGATTAAGTCAATTAAGAGAACATTAAGATCATCCACTGCTTTGGCTTTTAAGGATGAACTTAAAGCAAGAAAGAGAGTTCTTCGAAGGCTAGGGTACGTACTGAAACTCCATAACTGCTTCTACTCCTCTCCCAACAATTAAAGTCTGCCTGTATGAATGCAACACAATGCCTCTGTCCTTGTCTTTCCTATCTGCCTTTGCTGTACCTTGCCCTCCTCTTCTTTTGTTCTATTCCTTCTTTCATTAAAATAATTATGCTAAATAATCCCCATTGCTTTAATTGTCATTGTCATGTTACAAGTTGATTCACTGATATTGTTATTTTGATGAGCTGCAAATGTTTTGTGGTTAATATACAAATTTTTTTACAGAATATGGTGGCCATATACTCTTACAAGCAGCACTCAGTACTATCCTATGTATCTAGATATATATAGGACTTCAACCACAGACATATATATATACTAGGGGCTTTGCGTGCCCTAACGGGCACGCAAATATGTATGTAAAATAAATAAGGGACTAAATTGTTAACTTAGTAAAGAAAGAGAGACTAAATAGTAAATTTACTCTTATTTTTAATTTCATAGACTATAATTTTAAACATGAACGACCAGAAAGGGGTGGAGCCATATAATACTAGATATATATATATATATTTTAAACTTATTGAAAATTGTAGTTCATTAGAATGGGAGAACCTGTGACATGCGTTGTGTCTCAACTTCTATAACAACTCAAATTTTATATTTAAGTGTTGGTAAAACAATGACTAACAAAATAAGATGAATATCTAAATCAGAATTAAGAATATTAAAATATAGAGATAGGTCATATGATTTTGTTAGACTTAAATTTCATCATTAAGACAAAACTAGTTCTTTTAGAAACATAAACCACAAGATTGGTTCATATTAAAAGTGCTCAAACCTAAAGCACCAAAAAAGTACTTTTACCTTGGTATATATTGCAGTCAACTTGTTTATTAAGGATCCAGACACAAGTTTGTTGTCTGTTTTAAGTTCGTAGTTGAACTGACTTTATTCTAAATGAATCGGTTCAATTGTGGACTTAGCCTCGACTGTCTCTAGTTCTTAGTCAATAACATTTCTTTTTCTGGTTTGTAGTTTTTTGCACAGCTTTTGTCATAATTTATATGCTCAGCTCCACCTTTTTCACTACAAGTGAGATCTTCATTGCAGATACGCTACAAGCGAGAATGTTGTGGAATTGAAAGGGAAGGTTGCTGGTGAAATTAGCAGCGCTGATGAATTGACCCTGGCTGAGCTCATGTTCAATGGGGTCTTGAAGGACATAAAGGTGGAGGAGATGGTTTCTCTGCTCTCTTGTTTTGTCTGGCAAGAGAAACTCCATGATGCTCCTAAACCTCGGGAAGAACTTGGTCTGCTTTTTGCACAATTGCAAGAAACAGCTCGGAGGGTTGCGCAAGTTCAGCTTGAATACAAGGTAATGACTAGATTTTTGTCAATTTGGTATTTTGCGTGCACTTGCACCTTGACATTGTCTGTTCAAGGTTTGATTTTGGGCAAATAAACTGAGTCATTAGATGACTGATTTTCTTTATTTCCAAAATACTTCATTCTGACTTGTACAACTTCTCTAAAATTCATTGTATATATCAGTAATGGCTTTACTTCAAATCATACCGACACAAAATTGAAAATAACTAACAGTGGTAATGTTTTGGTCCTCTCTAAATAATACAGGTGCAAATAGACGTGGAGGGTTTTGTGAATTCGTTTAGGCCTGATATTATGGAGGCTGTTTATGCTTGGGCCAAAGGCTTAAAATTCTATGAAATCATGGAAATTACTCAGGTCTTTGAGGGTAGCTTGATTCGGGCAATTAGACGACTCGAGGAAGTTCTTCAGCAGCTAATACAGGCAGCCAAGTCCATCGGAGAAACGCAGCTTGAGGAGAAGTTTGAAGATGCGGTTTCCAAGATCAAGAGGGACATTGTCTTTGCAGCATCTCTCTATTTGTAGTTTTTTTGCTCAATTCAATGTGGGAGATTTAGATGACAAGGACATAGTGATTAACATACTCAAGTTGAGAGAGAGCATCTTCACGAGGAAGGACTGAGCGACGTGCAATTTTTCCTTCCATCAATTTTGTAGTCTAAATGTATAGTCAAAACATAAATATCGTACTTAATTATTTGAAACAAAATATCATGTTTTTAACTAACACTTACACATAATTGACGAGAGCCCCCTACAGTTCAGCCAATGTAGTGCCTTGGAAATATATTCCAATCACTTTCATTTTATATGAAAAAGAGAATGCTAGTATTTACAATTACATAAAACATCTATATGCGGTGCGCCGTATTCAAGCCATTGTGGGATAGGCCTCTAAATGTGCATGTAAAGTTTTAGATTATTTAAAATTTAGAATTTTGTGCATGTAGCAACTAATTGGCTAGCGACAGACCCTAAAATAGAGCACAGATCCGCGGAGGACTAGTCCTTATTCTGTCGGGCTAGGGATACTTTGGACAACCAAAAAAAAAAAGTTTTAAATTATTTAAAATTTAGAATCTTCTAAAAGTTGGAAATAAAATGCAATATAGGGTAAATTTTAAATAAAATAAAAAATAATGAGATGGTAAAACTTTTCTTTTTTTTTAACGCAATGAGATGGTAAGACTTAAATTTAACTAATGAGAAATAGTTAAGCAAAGATGAAAAACCAATAAAACACTTATTTAATTGATAAACAAAGACGAATAATCATTTGGATCCTCTCAAGTCTCCCTACTCTCTCATAATCTAGTTTTTACAGTGCAGTGAAGTTACAGTGTCTATTTGCTTTATAAAACTAGAATATTTGCCTACATTTATTATACATCCAAGTACGCGTTATGATTTTCAGGTATACATTGAAGGAGCTGGTCATGCATGAACAGAAAACAACTGCAGTTTAGCTGGAAAATATTCTACACGTTTTTACAAGTATAATTCACTCCATTATTAGTACGAAGAAACTAAGATCTACATTTGGTGGTTGTAGTTATTCAAGTTAAGTACAGTGGACCAGGTGACTAATGATCTAAAGTCTAAACTAAAGAACAGCATTACCGCCTCAAAGTCACGATCCAAAAGCCAAGTCATGTATAGAAGCTAGAGGTGAATTATAACCATGTATTTGAGTATCTCTCCAAAAAACCATTCCTGTTACAATGAAAATAACATTAGTTTTCTATCTGTTACAAGGAAAAAAAAATCAGTTCCACATACTATTTGATGCTTTAGGGAAGTCAACAGGAAATGGAGAGTGAATACTTCCAGTCTTTACCCACTTGATTATAGCTTTGATGTCTTGTTAAGTGTTACATAAATCCGAAAGATTAAGTTATAACTTCTGAATAATTTTCTTATAATCTCTAACAAAATGAATGTTTGTATGTATGCATGCATTCACACAAGCATGTATAGTGCTAGTAGGGGGTTTAGAGAGTAACCTATCCATGAAACCAAACCAACTGTTGCCACCAGGAAGAGTTCCTTGCTGATGCTATTAGAACTGAAATCACAGCCAAGTATTAGTTTAGAGCTCAAAACTTGAAATGAAGATCATAAAATACAGTCTAGGATCAGCTTACATGTATAAGCATACAATATTCCCATATCCATAGAAAAGGGTGGCCCAAGTTGAACCAGTAAACCTATAATCACAGTTGAGCCAGTAAGTGTGAGAATTATCAGGAGAATCACGTTCAAAACATTGTGACAATTAGCATGTGGAAATGTTGTCTAGAACAAAACAAAGGTATGGACTAAAGCATATAATTTTGGCAACCGTGATTATTACCCAAATAGTAACCTAAATTACCACCCATATCACTTGACAGCAGGAATAATTTAGAGACCTAAGAGATCCCTTGCCCCTCATATTTGATCCTGAAACTTTTTTTAGTCTATTTTTAATTTTATGGATGGAAGCTTCCCCATGTAATAATCTATTTTTATGCCAGTGTGCTGTCTTTGCTGACTTGTGTTTTTTGACTTGAATGCAAATGTTCACAGTATCAAGGTCACCTCCCTGCCTCTAGATATCATAATAAGGTATAAGAACATAATGACTCTCTCCACTCTTTTGCTTATGGTTTTTCCTTCCGGGTGTGTATCTCAGTTGTCAAAAGTGCGAATGAATTGGATAGCTTACATGTGTAAGACTGTCTCTCTTTTGTTTTTACATTTTTGGGGTTTTCTTCCTTTAAGAGGATTTCTCATAGTTCTCTTTTATATAGATATCATCTTTCTCAAAAAAATTTGCTTCTTTTACAAAAGCAAAAAAGTTTTTGTTACATCCAAGGGCCAGACTGTAATTAAGTAACACTGCTTTTGATTAGGCCCGGTAGAATATTACTTTAACTCACATGCCTTACATGTGAGAAAAAATGATTTTACCATAATGTTATAACCAACAGAGCATTAGAGTCTAAATGGAAAAAAAGAAATACCACATGAAATCACGAACAAGGAGGGCCCGTGGGATCATAAGTCCATTTCCAATCATAGCGAGCAACATAGAAAAGGGTGATAAACCTTTGATATTCTCAGGATTGAGAAAATTCGTCCACTAAAAAGGAATGAAAGGACATAGTTAGATATACTTTGAAAGTCAAATATTGATTAGACTGGATTGTAAGACAATAATTTTCCATTACAGATCATATTACCATTTGCGAAACTGGCATCCACATGAATAAAAATGTAGCTGTCCATCCAGATATTCCTTCCACAAACTTGACCCCTCTTTTAGAAAGCTTTCCGCTTCTTGCCTGCATATATCTTAACAGCGATGTCTCTTAAAGGATGATGAATTAGATACCCACTTCTGAAGTTTGATTTCACAGGACCCAATTTACAAATCGAGTTCAAATTTCTACTTTACTGGTTTCGGATGACAAATACCAAAATTTTAAAATGAATATTAAAAAATCTGAACTTGTGACTTCCCTGTTTGAATAAGTCACTGAAATAAGTTCTTACAACAAAATCTGACCTTTTAAACTGAGGACAGTGCAATCTTATACTATTTTCAACAGAACTCAGTAGCTTGAACTTCCAAAATTTGACGATTATCACAAAATTATGCTAGAGTAAAATCCATTATTGATTTATATAAAGTCTAAAACACGTTTAATTTAAAACACAACATAAATAAGAAGATTACCATTATAACTGCGAAGAGGGCTAACACAAAAGCAGTTTCCCCAGGTAATATGCTGTTAGGTATATAGGGCACAAACGTAGACCACATTATCTGTACCAAGATCTGTATGTTACCTACTGTGGAATAAATAGTAAGATACAGAAAGAAAAAAGCATTTATCCCTGTGTCTGCACATGCAAATGAAGTGACATTTTATGAATGGAAGCAAAGAAGTTTGAGTTTTTTCGTGTTGGTAATCATGATTACTAGCACGTAAAATCACAATTACTAACATTGAAATTTTGAACTTCACTGTCAGAATTGTTAATAAATGTGTTATGTGTCAGTGTTGTTCTGTCAATACTACATATGAGAAATAAAACGACAGATAGATCTGAAATTCTATGATTTTAATGGGGTGGAGAGGAAATGCATATATTACTTGAGGAAGAACAGATAAGCCACCAACTGTAATGAAATCCTCCCAGAAACGCCAAATTCCAGCATTCAGTAAACCAAAGTAATTCATGAAATTTAGGACAAGACCAAACGCTACCACAACTGAGGTAGCCAAAAAGTAAGGTAGAGGCATGGCTTGTGCAAGAGAGAGCTGAGTAATGATCACATATGTTGAAACTACACCCAGCATCTGCACTAGAACAGCTTCCTTTTCTCTCTTTTTGGCAAAGTATGAAAGTAAGGACAGGTTACCAAGTAAACAAGTAAGCATTCCCTGCATTGACATTCATGTCATTCACAACTTCAGATTCAAATTGGTCTAGTCTTATTAAGTTGATTACAAAAAGCACGGACGGAAAGAACTAGTCCTTTTGAAAAAAAAAAGAAAAAAAAAATGGCAATACATATATTTTAATCCGTTCATAAAGTGTGTTGGACGGACTTGTGCTAGCTCTTTAAGGAAGTAATTTTCTTTAAATGAAATAAAAGCAAGAGTTTTAATGTTTAAGACTGACGGAAGAAACTTACACAGAGGAAAGAATTACATTCATAAAATGAAAGATTACCAAACAAAGAGATCCATGGTGTTGTATATATATTATAAAATTGTAAGTTTAGTGATTAAAAATATTTTGATATTTATGTTGGGAAGTTCTTTATTTTTTTAATCTTTCCATACATTGAGCTCCCTTTAAAAAAAGGCACTGGAATATCTTTGATTTTTTCCCTTCCTTTTCATGTGTCTGTACATATATATATACACATAGTCTACAATCACCCAAAAGCCAAAAATAAAATGTAAGGACAACGGGAATGAAGAGCAGAAAGTGGTTATAGATTATAAAATTTTTCTGCAATTCCTTACCAGCCATGGTAAAGCCAAGAGAGCCGTTTTATTTCCTGCCAGAAGATTTTGAGCATTAAGGATGATTTGGGGGACCTGCAATAATAGAAATGGAATATTCGCTGCTCCAGAGAACTTGGCTGTCAGGGAATCCCATTCCTTATAGCTTTTTTCGTTCACCGGTCCCTTCAAAGATTGCCCAAAGTTAACTTCAAAGGGGAACAAACATATCTATGAAACTTAGATGTTTTTTTAATGGATTTCTATCTTAACTTTTGTATTTAGTTTAGGCTTTTTGGTATGTAAAAGAAACGTCGAGTTCGAATCCTCTGATCGATGTGAGGGCGTTATTTGGTGGGGATATATAAATTCTTCTCCTAAATCTTCAAAGAAGTCGAGAGATATTTCTTGACCATAGTGGGATACCGATGCTTACCACCACTTAAACTTTTTCCCACAAAAAAAAAAGGAAATGTCTACGCAATGTCCCCAGTAATATAAGCTAGTAATTTAACAAAAGGACTGTCCCCAGTAATATAAGCTAGTAATTTAACAAAAGGACTGATTAATTAGTAAACTCATGCTAAGAGTATGAATGTGGTGAAATGGAAGAGTGAATTATAGCCAAAAAAAAAAAAAAA
>QANZ01041863.1:31996-132823 GCA_003254925.1 Chamaecrista fasciculata
AAAAAAAAAAAAAAAAAGAAAAAAGAAAGTGTGGCTTGGCTTCAACATCAATGACTGAATTATCCCATTGCATGATGCAAAACTATTCAAGCATTGTAAATAGAATATGCGGCAACAATCGGTGGAAGTAAGAAAGGAAATAGCCAAAAAGGAATGAATATTCTAGATACACAGAAAGGCATATATATATATATATATATATATACCAGACGCAGCTCAACATAACTTTAATTTCTATAACAAATTCAGTTACAATACAGGAATAATTAATTATAAGTAATTAGAATTAATAATGTTGAGTGTTAACAAAATAGTACCTGAGAGGCATCAGAATGAAGAACGTCGATCGCAAAACTGGGCCTGCGGCGTCGGGGGAAAGCGAAAGAGGATGCAGAAGAATTAGCAGTAACATTATTGGGATTTTGATTTTGACGACATGGCAAAGAGAAATAAGAGGAAGTCAATTGATGACGAGGGTTTGAATGTTGAAGAAGGCGAAGACGAAAATTGGGAGAGTGAGGTGTGAACCAAGAAGAGATAGTAGACATGAGTAAAAATCAATCAGTAAGTATCGCAATTCCTAATTCCTGATTTCAAAGAGCTAGGAGAGGAGAATAGAAGGGAGTTTCTAAAATTGTTGAATCCATGGAGATTCATTTGAGCATTTCAAGGTTAATTAAAAAAAAAAAAAGCCTAATAAATGAATTCATTTGCTTGTGATTCAAGTAACGGAAATATTGTAAAAAAAGAAAGATATAATAGAAGTTGCAGAGAACGAACAATGTGCAGTATGTATATATGGAGTTAAAATATTAATTTGTTGAGGATTTAGGAAGCAAAGCGAAACGAAAGAGTGTAATGTACAAAATGGTGGCTCCGAGAGTGGAGAGTATACGGGAGAATGGCGGTGGCAAAATCTCGAGGCAGCACGTGGTGTTCATATATATAAGCATTAGATTCATTCTCGGTACACTTGGCAAATTAACAAAGCGTCTACTTCAATTCATAAATGATGATGATGATGATGATGATGATGATGATGATGATTACCACAAATAGAGGGTTCGACTACGTTAATAAAGGTTGAACCAGTTGGTAAGGAGTCAATTCAAAACTTATAAGATCCTGAGTTTGATTTCCACTATCAAATTACAGTCATAGTCATTGCAATGACAGGGACTCAAAAATTGATGCAAATTAGAAAGACTAGTAGATTAAAATTAATTAAAATTTTTTTAAGGCCAAATTATACTTTTAAAGTGTTAATCTTATATTTTAGGACTGAATTATAATTGAGT
This sequence comes from Chamaecrista fasciculata, assembly GCA_003254925.1. Lineage (NCBI taxonomy): Eukaryota > Viridiplantae > Streptophyta > Magnoliopsida > Fabales > Fabaceae > Chamaecrista > Chamaecrista fasciculata. Next base: position 33,295 of record QANZ01041863.1, read on the forward strand.
TCTTTATTCCTGTTCTATTATAACCTTGGTCTTATATGCTTTTTTATCCAATTAGATTTATAAGTTATTAACAAATAAGATCAATTAGATCTACTTGTTTCATAGTCAAATAAATGAAATTGTTTATATATAGTTTAAATACAATAAATTTATAATTAAATGTTATGTATAGTATGTGAATATTAATAGATCATTTGAGCCACATTAGTTGCAAAACAATCTAATGAACTTTTTTTTATTGAAATATTAATTTAGCATTTAGTAAATTAAGTGACAACATATTCAAATGAAAGGGTCCATGGATAAAAATACCTTTAATTTTATAGTTGTCATTTTAAATATAAATTTAAATAAATAAAAGTAATTACAATTAGATTTACAATTAAAAATGGTAATGATAAACCAACAAGTATTTGGTGCAGTGGTAGGCGAGTTGCACCTCAGGTTGAAGGACCTAGGTTCGAGCCTTGGAGTCGACATTTGTTGGGAGGGCTTTAATTGTTCGCTTTTCGGCCCGAATGAGATTATTCTTTGCCTAGACCCTAACACGGATAGGTGGGAGACACCCATGGTATTTACCAAAAAAAAAAAACACTTGGTCCTTAACAAGGAGGTGGAACAAGTTATTTTTTCCAGAGTTATTAAAACCGGACCGGACCGGCCGGTCCGAGTCGTTTTAATAACCGGCCAGACAGAGAACCGGGCTGAACCGGAGGCAACCCGGTTGAACCGGTCCTGGTTTATTTATTTATTTATTTTTGATTTTTTTGTCTTTTTTTATAATTATGGGTCAAATATTAGAGAATGTTGATTATGAACCAAAATTTGATAGAGAAAGTGATCATAAAATGTCACTTGATGATATTATATTGTTGAACATTATGAAAATTGATTATCTCTATATTAATTCATGTTAATTTATGAAAATTGTATTAATATATTAATGTTATAATTGTATTTTGTAACCTAATTATGAATATTTGAATTAAAATTTTATCATATATAGGTTTTTTTATTATTTTTAATTTATTTATTTATCAACGGTCCGACCCCGGTTGGACCCCGGTTAAACCATTGAACCTTGAACCCCTCCTTCGACCGGTTCAATGGCCGATCCGGTTTTAATAACCTTGATTTTTTCTATGTATTTGAGAAATAAAACAAATAGACATATCTATGATTTTAATGGGGTGGAGAGGAAATGCATAATATTATTTGAGGAAGAACGGATAAGTCACCAACCGTAAAAAAAATGGTAACTGGGCTTACGACCTTGTAGATTATGAGTCGACTCTAGGGGTGAGTAAAACCAATGCCATCCAATTCTAACCATCTAAACCAATCCAAACCGAAAAAAAATGATCAAAACCGATTAAATCAGATATGCCACAAGCCTAGGGTAAATCGATTTTGATCGATTTTTTTTTTATGAGATCAAAACCTTTTTTATTTCTTCACCCAAATGAAAAAGAAATCGATCATAATCAATTTGATTTGGTTAGACATAATTGTAATATTATGTATTTTAGGTAGAGGAGGAAGTCCCCCACGTGGGTGCATGCATAACTACAACTATCAAAGCAGAGACTACTTATAATTCTAATATTTTCTTTCAGGCACTTGAAGTTTCTTTTTTTTGGCAGTTTAGTACTTATAATTCTAATTTCATTGAAAGCCCATTCGGAAAAAAAAAAAAATAGTTTGGTTCTCCAATTCCATCGGTTCAGTTTGAAATAGACAAATCGAGCCGAACTGAATCGATGCTCACCCCTAGTCGATTCCTTACCAATTGGGTTAACCTTTATTAACACAAAGAAATAGAGGATTTGACTACAATTATGATTACGCAAAAAATCTAAATAAGGTCACTCGATTAACGAGATTTGAACTTGTTACCACCAATTTTTCTTTCGCTAAATTCAACTCCGTTTATATTTAATAATAGAATTTTGATTACAAATGAAATAAAAGTACGAGGGCTGAATTATAAAAATTGCAATGATAGGGACTCAAAAATTGATGCAAATTAGAAAGACCTATGAAGCATGGACACTGACATGGACACAGACACGAGACACAACACAGACACAGACACAACGATACGCCAAACTCTTAAAATTACACGACACGACATATATTTATATTTATAAATAATTAAATATTCATAATATATGTCATATGCATTATTATTTTTTATTATTTGTCATGTTAAAGTCACAAAAACTGATTTTATATTTTAAAATTTATGAATATGTGTCGTGTGAATGTCGTATGAGTGTCGAACACTGACACGTGTCCGACATAGCGACACGCTCTCAAAATGAAGTGTCCATACTTCATAGGGAAAGACTAATAAATTAATTATTTTTTTTTTAAAGCCAAATCACGCTTTTAAAGTGTTAATCTTATATACTAGGACAGAATTATAATTGGGTTCTTTATTCCTGTTCTTTTACAAACTTGGTTTTATATGTTTTTTATCCAATTAAATTTATAAATTATTAACAAAAAAAAATCAAATCGAACTCAAAAATAAATTTTAGATAAAAATTTAAAAAAGAAATTAATTTTAAAATTTCTCCAAATTTCAAATTAGGTACGAAAATTTGACTAATCAAAAGGTATGAATTTGGGAATCATAATACATTATCCATATTCTATCTATGACCTATGTTAGAACCGAGATTAAGCAAGTTCAAAGGGCTTCAGAAAAATTGATCTCAGACAAGAGATTCCTCTAACAAAATGATGGCTTATCCAGTAAACATGTATTGTTTCTGGAGTGAAATGAGTCATAATGTAGCTCATGAAGGCAGCTCAATACAAGGTTTCCTATAATAGCTTCATCGACCTGGAATAAAATAGTAAGGTCATCATATTTTCTCCCTCAAAATATGATACAACATTTGTTATTTCCCTCCAACATACAATATTTTAATGGTTTTATAAATCTCTAGTGTTTCCTTATACCATCTTTCGTCTATTTTGAATCAGGAAGTAAATTTCTAGATACATACTTTCTTTCTGTATATTTACATTTTAAGACGTTGTCTATGATGCGTCATGCGTCCAGACTGCAGGCTACTGTTTCAATAGCATGGCCTCCATTTCTCTCTTTCTCGCAGCGTGTTTCAGTTTCTCCAATGCAACAAGTCCAACTTGCCTTACTCTTTCTCTAGATAATCCCATCCTGTAGAATGAAATGGAAATTAATGAAACAAAAAGTAACAAACTAATTTAACTTCGAGTTTAAGGGAAAAAAAATCAACTGACAATGACGAAACAGAAGTAACAAGAAACTGTACAGCTCTTTGAACTTACCTTTTACTTATGTCCTCCCATGTAAGACACTCTTTATCCAGTCCATAATAAAGACGAATAATTTCTCTCTCTCGTTCCCGAAGGGTCACATTAATGAGTTTGTTCACTTCATCCTGTGAATATTTACGAGAGAAGTTAATTCTTATATTAGTTTATAACATAAATGCAACATTTAAAATTATTGTTAAAAACATAAAATGGAATAAAACGAGCTGCCATTATGCAGTCTTACACCTTATAGACATTTATAAGTCGTATCACAGTTATTTGTATTTCATCGTTGATATGATCAAGTGCTTATGTTCTACTCATGTCTTATCATTATTCCTCACTTCCATCTTCCTTTTCAACCATTCAGGCTTCTCTCCATGATAATTTAATTAATTGGTGTGTGCTTTCAATGAATTTCTTCATTTGACATCCAATTTGCACGGATGTGATTACTGAATGTGAATAGGACAATTGACAAATAAAAGAACGAAAGAATAAGGGAAAAATATAATCTCATTAAGTTGCTAAACTAGTCGATCAATTATCTTCGATTTGAAAACTGGAAGCCACATAAGGATATCAAAATGGTTTCTATTTTATATCATAACCAAATTTGCAGTCAAAGTTGACCTTCTTAACAAAATTATAGTACCGAACCTAAAACTTGGCTGTAGAAGGCTATGCAATCTCCTTATCAGCAGTCAATTTTATTAATATATTTAAAATATATTTTACTTTCTAGAATATGTGCAGAATATATCAAATTATCAATACATCGATAGGTTAATTTGCTATGGTTTTTTATCATCCTGATGTTTTCATACTGCAGAAAAATTATATTCTTGATGGGTAAATATGAAAAGGAATCATATCCTCTACGATATGTAACAAAGACTAACAACGTTAGATTTCATAAGAAAGAAATGTCAAAAATACCTTTAATGCCCACTCATCTACTCCATTCCATGGAATATTCTCGATGCGATTATCTGCAATGTACTACAAAAGGAAGAAAGAGAGAATGAATGAGAGAAATTTAAGGAAAAGGAAAGGCAACTAAGTAATCTGAAGATCTTCTTCGAATGGACTAGTAGAATGACTTTTAAGTAAAACTTACACTATGATGAGTTTCGCCTGGAAGACCATTCAAAGAGGGGAATGCTTCCCTATCGAGTGAGATTACTTTACCGACTGCCTGCATTACATAAACACATGTTGAACAAAGGTTTTACAGGACTTAATATATAATCCGATCATTAGCCCTCATTGTTTTAATACCTCAGTAGCATTTCTGACTTTCTTTTGAGACATATTTAAGCATTCTGCAATCCTCTGCAAAAAAAGGAAATAGATCAGGCAGGTCCATTGATGATTTGGAGTTCTAAATACTTGCTGGGGAACTGCTTTCTTTTGTATATCTAGATAACTTACATCAATTGTTGGAGTAATGCCTCTCTCTTCCAGCCTAAATTTGGCATTTCGGATTAAAGATAATCTCTCATGCAAATGAGTCGGCAATCTCAACGTTCTTGAACTCTCAACTAAAGCTCTTGAAACACCCTATTGCCAATATATATACAATACAAAAGATAATTCAAATTGGTCACAAATTGGAGGCAAAGGATGATAAAGCTGATTTCTTGGTATACATTTAGGAATTTAGGAGGCATCAACTAGAAAATAAATTGGAAAAAACAACGATTGAGAAGATGTATTCTCTAGGCCTAAATGTTGGTTAATTCAACAAAACCAGCAGAATGAGAATGAGAACGAGAGAATCAGAGTGGAGAAACTGATAAATCATATATTATTTTGCAGAAGTTGTGGCAGAAAGAATGACGGACAGGTCTTGATACTGAAGTACTGAAACTTGAGCAATATAAAGCTAGATATATTTAGCATTTAACAGAAGCCATTAAAGAAGATATGGTGAACAATATGATGTCCTTGTTTCTGCTGCTTTACATATATAAATTGGGTGAGTCAACAGAAAATTGCTTTTCGTTAATGGAAAGCCAACTACAGATGCCAGATGGATATGGTAAACGTGATCATTTTGAGTATGCATAGAAAATAGCCAAAATAATATGTAAGCCTCACCTGACGTATCCACCAATATACATAAGTTGAAATCTTAAACCCTTTTGAGGAATCAAACTTCTCAATCCCACGAAGTAGTCCAATCAAACCACCCTAAACAAGAAATTTAATGGAGTCTGTCAGAACAGAGGAAGTTAAGAAGCTAATCAAAAGGAAAAGACATCTGGCTTGTCCTAATTGAAGCCAAATATTATAAATCACCTGAACAAGGTCAGCCATTTCGGCACCCAAGTTATCATATCTCTGAGCAATTGACATGACTAAGCGAACATTGCTCATAGTCAACTTCTCTCTGGCCAAAGAGCACTCTATCAATTTTTCTTGAAGTTCAGCACGAGAAATCCTCAATGAAGTTGCAATTTGATCATCGGAGGGTTCACATCCTAATCTTTCCTTCAGTCTGAAGTTCACTTACAAGCTTTAGAAACTGATTGTCAACTAATTTACTCTTTCAGCTATAAGAAAATCTTAACGAAGTAAATTTACAGAACTATTATAGAAACTTCCTTCAGAACACATAAAATAAAAATTATCTTAAAGAAGGCAAATGTGGTTTTCTAGCTGATCCAATATATACTTCTTGATTTGTATCAACTTTACTGCCAAGTGCAGCAACTTTTCTTCATGTGACTTGCAACCAATTAATAATAACAATGCGAAGAATTTAATAGAAATTTTTAAGTTGCTGAAAACATTTGGTTTGCATTGTTTCTTGACAAGGGGAACGAAAAAGCCTCATAATGATTCTAAAGTAGGTGTTCGATCAACCATTAACAGAATCTCTTATGTTCTATATTTAACATATACTTACCAAGAAAATCAAATAGAAACTGCAAGTTACCATAATTTAGTAACGCAAACTAATTGCCTAACTATGGTAAGAATTATTTTTCATTATTTAATGAAGTTTAGGTTCAAACAAAATGCATAATTACCTGATTTTATGCTCCTCTAAAGAAAGCCCGACTTTTATCTTCTTTGATAAGTTGACAACTTCTGCATGAGAGAGCAATTCCTCACTCAATACTCCTTTCACATAGCCCTTCAAACGGTTTTGAAGCAATTCTGGACTGATTACTGACTTTAGTTGCATAGCAGGACTCACTGCAGAGCCAGTTTTGCTTATAACTTTCCTTTTAGTGTGTATTCTTCGCTGCCTTGCAGATACCCCAGAACAAGTGATTGCCAATTTTTTGAGAGTCTTTGGTCTTCTTGAATTCTCTGTCAGCACTTTCCTTTCGAACGAAAGGTTCCATTGCTTTTCTAGCATTGACTTCTGCAGCAAAAGAAGAGCCTCCACAGAATAACCCAGATCAGAGCTTTCAGCCTCCAAGTCATTGAAATTGTATCTCTGAAAGCATGGCTCTGCAATAGTTGGAGCAGTATCAATCTGTTCTTTAAGAACCTTAATGGACTGATGACTCTGCCGGTTCGATGTCGGAACAGTTGGGGTATAATTGGATGATTTCCTAGCAATTATTAATGATTTGGTGGGAGCAATCTGATAGTGTGTTGATCCATAATCATTACCGTAAGAGAGTTTTTCTGTTATATCAGAGTAATGGTAAGTAGAACTCAATAACCTCTTTCCTGCACTGACTCCAATAGCTGCAGCTGTGGCCATCATATGCCTTACTGTCCTCTTTGTTCGATTACCATCAAACTTCTTCTATTATATATACAAAATACCAATGAACCTTAACCTTGTCGATCCACAGCTCCTATTGCTTTCAGAAACTTTCCAAGTTCTTGTTAGCTTCTGGCAAATTAAAGGATTATAGTCACCCCGAACCAAAAAGAGACAAATGACAAACAACTAAACAAGCAATTGTTTGGAAATTTCTAATTTCTTAAATTGAATTCTGAGTTCTTAGATGCCTAAGAATATATTTCGTCAAGATAAACATACAAGCATGTAGCAGATAACAGATGATATCGTCGAAGTTAGAGAATTACAACGCAGACTCCAAATGGATTTAAGCAAAATTTCCAACTGGTAATGGAAATACCTGAATAAATCGCAATTGACGGAGACGACGATGATGATGATGAGAAATGCGAGAAAGCGAATCAGATATATGCCAGCACCAGCTGAGCTGAATCAAATAAAAAAGAAAACAAGTATAATTAATCCACAACGTACCAAATAGCACACAGCTTAATTGGAATCAGATGGAGAATAGAAAAAGGCTTCAATATTCAATAAGAAACAGTTAAACTAAACCAACCTAGTCCAGGAAGAACTAATAACGTCAATGAATTTTGTTTCGTGAATTGTGTTTAATCTCGTGTATGATAATTATCTTGGTGATTTAAATATGAGTGTTAGAGATTTGAGAAACGTTGGTGGCATTCACAGCTTCAGAGAAACAGTGAGATTTTTTAAAAGAGAAAAAAAAGAAGAGAAGATTAAGAATTTTGAAGATATGGGAGAGAAAGACGCTATTGGTTGGAAGAGATATTGGGTCCACCTTGTGTGGTTTATACAGCATTGCGTTCTTCGATCTCTTCGTCCCACGTCTGTGATTCAGCCCATCGTTTTTTATATCTTCATTTCCTTCATAATTTGTTTTTTTTTTTTTTCATATTAGGAAACTAGAAGACAAGAACATCATCATCTCCATTAATCCACAAAATACTCATGGTTAATGATGGTTAATAAGTACTCTAAAATTTGATCAATATTTATTTTTATATTTTAAAACTTTAAGTGTCAAAAAAGTATAAAATTATAAAGATTAAATAAATTTCATAAATATTAATGTAATATAATAGTACATTCAACTTTATGATTTTTTTTAATAGTTACAAATTTAAAATTTTAATGAAAATTGTTACATAAAAAACAAAATTTAATGAAAAAATAATTTACTTTAAAATTCTCTAACCTTCCCAATTGCAAGTGATCATTATTTGAATAGTGATAGACTAAAAGTTTCTCCAAATCTATATGGTGCTTATTATAATCCTTTAGCAACTAAGTTTGCTTTGTGCTTGAGAATAAACATATCATGTATGAATTTGGTCTTAAACAGTCACTTGAAATCTACAATTTTTTTATGCCACACAATCAATCAACCATTTTAATCTAATTCTTTCTTATCAAAACTTATTAAAGTAGCATAGCACTCCAAGAGTTACAATGCACAACATCAAATATCAAACATCTGGTTTAAGCCACAAGATCACAAACAATCCAAGAGTTACAATGCACAAATTTCCTAACCTAGCCCAGTCCAACCCTGTGCTTATTTTGTCCTAGGCCGAGCTGAGTCCCAAATCTAGCACTTCTAGACCCAGCCTGACCCGAGGTGTAATCATACATATATGTATATATATACTAGGGGCTTTCCGTGCCCTAGTGGGCACGAAAATATGTAAGTAACGTTTGATTTGACATTTGTAGTTATTCAGTGATTAAATAGTATATTTCTATTATTCAAGGACTAAATCGCTAGAAGTGTGAAAATTAAAAGATCAAATAATAAATTTTTACTCTTTTAAATCTCATATACTATTTTCTCTCTCTCATTATCTATACACTTAACCAGTTAGTTCCACATGTTTATTTCTTATTTTTTTAATTTTTAATTTAATTATTTTTGACCAACCAAAAACACCCTCACACATATAGTATAGATATAGACATATATCATTTTTAAATTATAAACAACGTATATGTATTACTATTTTTATCAATTATATATTAAAAAATACATAAAATATATACTTAATCTCAATTAAATTAACTTTTTTAAACAAATAAATCAAATTAAACAACTGTATTAACAAAAACATCATTAAACTCATACATAATTAATTCTTTTATTAATATATACAAATTAAGAAATACGTAAGATAAATAAATGACTTAAATAAAAAAAATGATAGCTTTTTTTAAAAAAAGTGGCCCGATTTTGGCCCAACCAAAACCTAAATGCGTGAACACGTCACAAGGCATATCAGTGCTGGGCTAACTTGAGAATTTGAGATACAAAAAGGATTGCTAGAGCCATAACATCTTCCTTGTCAGGGTGGCCATTTTAAACATGAATAGAACATAAATTGAAACATCATTATATGAGACATTTCACTGCTGCTGTGACCCTGAGGCTGGTGTTCCAGATTCTGCCGCCGATGGACCTGAACCCATTGGAGCAGACAACCCTGGCTGCATAGAATGTTGATAGGGCTGATTTACGGCCAGTGGCTGAGATGGCGGCATTCCCGCATTGTACGGTGGCGGGTACTGTTGATAAGGAGGCACTGGTGGCATATACCCATAAGGCTGAGGGGGATAATACTGATGATGATGATGATGATATTGCCCAGGTGGTGGAGGCATCATTGTCTGAGCATAATGTGGCATTTGCTGCTTTTCCAAATTTGGTTTGTTCTCTCCAGACCCACTTGAGCCACCAGGAGGACCATCTTGGGATGGAATAACAGCACCCATTCTTTGAGGATCCATTGATGGATAGTAGCCTCTATCTTGCTGAGGTGGTGGTGGAATGTTATAGTAATGCACTCCTTGGGTCTGGTCCTGGTTCTGCTGTTGTGATATGACGGCCCGAGGCAACAACCCACTATGAGCGACAGACGCCTGCTGTCTTGCCTGATCAGAACTTTCCGAGTCCGGTTTTGCTGTCTGAGGTCTACCCCACATCAGCTTCAGCCTTAAGCCCTTGATAACCAGTTTGTTGGAGAGCTCTTCCGCCGCTTTTTCAGCACCTTCTCTGGTAGTGTAGGTTACAAAAGCGCAAGCCCGTTGGAGCACCATCTTAATGGATTCTATTTCACCATGGGCATAAAAGTTATCACGCAGATCCTGCTCACTGACCCTAGCATCAAGCCCACCAACATAAAGAGTTTTAATGCTCTCATCTTCAGGAGGCTCCAGAGAGGTCATCTCTCCTGCCTTGCCGAGTAATTTCAATGCCACTGGATCATTCACCCTGCAAGATCAAGAACAGAAATAGAAATTGAGTAGAAAACCTGAAGTGATATAAAGAAAATGCCACCAATAAACAAAAGATAAAACAAGACCAGTATATGCAATTACAAGAAATCCAATCAGAAAAACAGAAATCAAGTAAAATTGATGTGAGATTGAAAAAAAAGTTAATTATTGTGTTCAATATCCATAAAAGATTAGCAAGCAACAAATAGTTTATTCACACAATAGGTTAATCTGATAAATGTCTGTTGACTATGGTACCTGTATTGCTAATGTTAGAGGATTAAATGGTAATTATTGTTCTCTACACACTCACAAGCATGATAATAAGGCAAAGGAAACGTCACTCAGCAACAGACAAAAATTGAACCATGCAGCAAGCTAGATTTTCATTTCACCAGAAATAATGGCAACAAGTGAAGAACATGAACAATAGCCTCAAACATATAGCAGAAAACGAATAATGACCAACTTACAAGTATAGAATGGTGGATAGAGAAATTTTCCCACATAGGATCCTCAAATGCTTACCCCAGTAACATCAAATGACATAAGAACCCAATGCAGACAACTATTTTAATGATGCATTGGTTCCTAAAACCATAACTATCCCTAGACTTAGACGGACAAACAAACTGAAAACTTCTTATCATGGTTCCATAGAAAGTCATCATGCAGAAGAACCACAAATAGCTAAAATGAATGTTTAAGCACACAACCCTGATCTACATTCACAAGAAAAAGAGTTACTAACGAGATTACAATTAAAGAAAACAGTTGAGAGAGAGAACCATCAGGTATACAATTACATGACCGAAGGAGGAAGCCATGAACAACTGCACTTACCCATAATAACGATCTTTGATATTCTGTTGTGACAACTCCCCAGTTACGGGCATCTCATGCCTATAAGGGCATTCAGCACCCCTAGTACATTCACCCCTTATGTAAAAACTGCAAACGTGTGCACGGTTTCTTTTGTAATATGGTGTTGTCCTTTGAAGCTTCAAAATGGTATCATTTGGGCGTGCCTTTCCATATGAAGATCCATAATCTATGCCAGCTCGTGCCTGCACCATGCTTAAAATTAGCAGTCATAATTAAAGCTAAATGAAACAAAAATAGTAGACATATCACAACAGGGACCTTCATAAGATTTCAGCTACTTCCTGGCTCCGTGTAAAAAAAATTAATAGAAGTATATAACAATTATTTGTAACAAAATATAATCATAAAAATTGAACAAACATGTAAATCACAACATACAAAATTTGCTCACATCTACTTATAAATTGAACCTAGTAACTTGTTAAAAATGACCAACAAAATGGTCAGAATTCAATTAAGCATGAATGTTAGATTGGCACACTAAATAGTAGGAGACCATGGGGTCTCTGCATCGAGTTGAGGTAGGTTCAAGAAACTAGTCCAAGCCAACTTATCATAACAGAGTCATTAAATTTATGGTAAGTAGCAGAAAACAAGGGCAGGTGGATAATGACATTCACAAAGAAAATTTAGATCTCAGAGAATAGGAAACTAAAACACAATGAGAACAAACAATAATCTATAACGACTATACAAACAATAATCTGCACTAGGTTTCTAATAAGTGAATCAGAATTCCATTCTTTAGATTGGACTAATGTGGAAGAGAGTCAGACTCAAACCCTGTGACAACATTACGAGGGACAGAACAAACATGGTAGTGGCACAAAAAAAAAGGTGCAACAAGGCTTATGATGGCAGTTAAGTCGATATAAAACCATTGACTAACCTGATTTACAAAACAATTTCAAAGTCCATGGATTATGGAACTTCTGAATGTAAAACAAGGGTGGTCCATAATTAACTTTTGTCAGCTTCATGTAACTTTTGTAGGGAGTTCATTTAGCTACTAGATGTAGTTGGAGGGCCACTATAATCAAACTAGAGTCCTTCTAGCTAGTATTGGTATTGGATTGGATCATTCAGAAGCTAGGAAGCATGGACACTGACACGGACACGGGACACGACACGGACACGGACACAGCGACACGTTAAACTGTCAAAATTACGCGACACGACACGCCATATATATATATATAAAAATAATTAAATATTCATAATTTTTAATGAAAAATTTAAAAATTACAAGTTTTATTCATAATATATGTCATATGTATAATTATTTTCTCTTATATGTCATGTTAAAGTCACAAAAAATTGATTTATATTTTAAAATTTATGAATATGTGTCGTGTCGGTGTCGTACGGGTGTCGGACACTGACACGTGTCCGACACGGCGACACGCTCTCAAAATGAAGTGTCCATGCTTCTTAGTTCAGAAGTGTTTCATTCTAGTCAATCAAGTTTTATTATTCCTTTATCAGCCCTTCAAAAAGCAAAACCGCAATTCAATTAATTTCTCTAATTACTAATGATAATTTGAAGATCCTTTTCTCTGGTGAATTCCAGTGTTATCCACCTGGTGGATTCTATGTCAAGAATGACTAGCCTTAATAATGCATTTCTGTCCAGCTCCAGCATTAGTTCCTATTAATTTGTCTGCATGGTTTTTGGGACCAAAAGTTATGTTGAAAGCCATCTCCTTACCTGTCTTTATGTGCATATGTAGATATTGTGATTCACTAAGCTACATAAACATGCAGCGTTTGCATGCATTTCTGAATGTTAATATCTTTTATACATCATTATTATCAAAGACAATGCATCATTATGATGAATTTCAGGAAATATAACGAGACAGTTAAAACAAAGGTGATTCAAGAAAAGAAAAGCAACAGCAATCCATAAGTGAAACTCATCAAAGTAACTAGGGGCTTTGCGTGCCCGTTATATAAAGTTTGATATATTTTAAAATTAAATATTATTGTACATAAAAATAAAACCAATAAGAAAATTGAAGGACCAAAATGAAATAAAAATATATAGTTTTAACTTTTAAGAGCAAAATGAAACTTACTCTAGAGTTTGAGGACCAAAATGAATATTTGACCTTTTAATTTTAAAAAGCATAGGTCATATGAAAGTGGGGGAGGAGGTTTCCATGAGGTTTAATTTTAATTGATTTTTGTATTTTTTAAATTACCTAATTTTGACCAACCATAAAGGGGTGGAGCCATATAATATAAGAAGATAAAAGTAGATCTATTATGGGTCATGCTTCCTGCATTTAGCAAAAATAAGTTCATCCACAACAACACAAGATATTCCATGCAAAATGAAATGGTAACTATGACATTAGGACCAAACAATTTTTATCTTGTGATGACTAAAGCTGCAAAGCACTACCATTTCCACTGCCTTTAGAATTATGTGCATTGTACAGTTATCATCATAGAGTAGGAACATACCTTGCGATCATGTTCTTCAGCAAAGTACTCCCGATTAACATCACTCTTTGGAATGGCATCATGGGAACTGATACTGAGAGCAGTATCCCGGACTTGAACTGGCAATCCATATTCAAGATCCAGAAGGCACACTTGACAAACATTTTTCAACTTACTACATGTCTGGCAGATCTCACTTTTCTTATATCTAGCATCTCGACCGGGTCTCCATCTAAAGACAGTAAATGGCCTTGTACAAATCTTGCACTCCTTATCATACTCTGCTCTTGTCTGCATCCACGGATACACATAACAAAGAAATTCAAAAAAATTAAAAAAGAATAATAAATTGACTGCCTCTGATGATATACACTTTGAGTCTGAAAATCATTATAACAATCTACCTTGAAATATTTTAAAGCACAAAGGATATAAATTAAAGTACAGATTAAATGCTATGACGAAAATATTAATTTTCATGAAAAAAAAAAAGGGATTCACACACACCTACTACAAACTCACTATTGGAAAATCTATACTAGAAAGATGGTAATAATCAGGTCTTTGATTGATGACACAAGATCCTAGAAAATTGATGCATAAGTAATGGTCGACAGAAGTTGTCCTCCATTCAATTAAACTTCATATTTCAGAAAACCCACAAAAATTCGAGGGGCGAAAAAATCTTTCAATTGAAATACCTTAAGAACTAGCACTCCTCATCCACACCCCAAAAGCTAGAGGGTGGAGAACCCAAAGATTCATCAAAGTCCCACAATGAAACCTAATACTTCCACAGCGGGACTCAAGACCCTACCTTGCAAGGGGTCATAAATCAGAGTATTGCAACAAATAACCTAAAATCTTGTTTCTCGGTAAAGAAAGCCCCCCGAAAGAATCAAAACGAACTAGTAACACCGTTTATATGCAGCAAACAACGATAAACCACAAGTGAGGGTGAAGAACAAACATACCATACGAACATATGGGTTGTCGCCGAGGCATGATTCACAGATGATGGGAAAGTCTGAGCGTTCCCAACCGTCGGCTTCATGGTCTCTCAGCAACCTATGCGCCATGTTTCAAAATCTGAACTCAGTTGAAAGCAATTTTGTCAGGATTGAGATCTTGAAGGGAAATAAGATAGAAAATACATACATAAATTAGCTTATTATATTTTTGGATTTACACTAAACCTTTCAATTAAGAATGCACTGACATTAAACACTTACTTCCGAACAGAGAAAAAGAGAGAAACTATGAGGTTTTATAAGTCTTAAACTGATAAAATCAATACCCAAAACATTTGAGAAAGACCAGACTTGATATCATTCAAAATGATAGAAAAACTCACACAGTTGGATCAAGAGGGAAAATGAAAAGAAAGGAAATAGCCACAAACCGAGGGTCCTTGACAGACAGGAACAACCGCGGACCACCGGAGTCTGATCGGCGACGTAATCTGCGACGGCGGCGCGTCTCGGTGGTGGCAGCAGATGCGGACGGAAGGGAAATGAACAGCGGCGTCCACGAAGAAGCAAAAGGATTAGATTAGACCCTGCGTGCTGCGTTTCTTTTATTTATATAAGAGGATGGACTGTTTTGAAAACTTCCAAAAGATTCTAGGACTGACGTGGAGATTTGGGCAGCAAGAAAGAATCAGGTTTCTCGAAGGAAAGGGCAAATGCCGATTTTGACCCTGAAAGATTAATTGCGATTTACTTTTTAAAATTCTATCCTTATCAGTTATTATTTTTTTTTGACTAAACTGCAAATTTAGTCTCATGTCATTTGTTTAGTTTCCAATTTAGAAACATATATTTTTTTATTGCAATTTTAATCTCATATCTTTGGGTCAGGTCCCAATTTAGTCTCATATCTTTTTCTGGTGCAGATTCGGTCCCATATCTTTAGGTTAATTGTAGAATTGGTCCTATAGATTTGGATCTGGTTTAAAAGTGGTCTCATATCTTTACAAAAGGATCAACTAATGGTTGATCCTATTGCAAAGATATGAGACTAATTCTGCAACTTGACTAAAAGATATGAGACAAAAAATGATATGGGACCAAAATTGGGACCTTTTGCAAAGACATAGGACCAAAACTGCAACAGAAAAAGATATAGGACTAAATTGAAAACTGAGCAAAAGATAGAGAAGAAGCTTTTGCTCACTCCCCAATTTGGTCCTGTATATTTTTTTTGTTGCATTTTTTATCCTATATCTTTGCAAAATGTCTCAATTTCGATCTCATCAATTTTGTTCCCATATCCTTTAGTCAAGTTGCATAATTAGTACCATATCTTTGCAGAAGGATTAACTATTAATTGATCATTTTGTAAAAATATGAGACCACTTCTAAACCCGATCCAAAGGTATAAGACCAATTATGCAATTAATCCAAAGATATAGGACCAAATATGCAACCAAAAAAATATATGGGACCAAATTGGGACCTGATCCAAGGATATGAGACCAAAAGTGCAACAAATAAAGATATGGAACCAAATTGGGAGCTGAGTAAAGACCAAATTTACACTTTAGCCAAATTTCAAATATAAATTCTAAAATTCGAAACTATCATGTTTTTCAATTTCTAAAACTTAAGCTTGGCAAATAGTCTAAAGAATTTATATATCAAGGATCATTAATTTATTTCTAAAACCTCAGATGAATTATCAAATTACTGGATCTCACAATCCTAAACTATCTTGCAATAGATCTTGACAACCTTTGCCCAGAAGTGTACACGTTCGTACGACAAAATCAGTAGAATAATCATACGTGAGCCATAAAGTGTGTTAGACGATAAACTAACTACTGTGAAATGCGGAAAATGGGCATATCAACTAATTACATCAATATTACAATATAATAATCGCATTCTAACAACAAAAACTAACAAAGTACCAAGACTTTTTACAATGAACTAGGGTACATTTGGAAGAGGCACTTTAAATTCACAAGAAGTTGGTTCCTTTCCTAATCACAATGCAGAAAATGGGCACGATCAATATTCTTTCTAAAATGATCTGTTCCACAAATTTAAGAACAATAAAATAGTAGGTTGAATAATCACTTTTTTTTGGTACCCTTAACATAATGGATAAGAAGACATGAAACGACACAGTTGACAATTACTTTTCACCACTGTAAGGCAGATTCGTCATCCTTCAATCGCAGGTAGTTGCAACTTGCAAGAAATGATTACTGTTCACAGTTCCTTGCATCATTTAAACCTCATTCAATAGACTCCAGTTGCTGCTGACCAGGAATAATATGTTCATCATTCTTCGGAGAAGGCAACACTCTTAAAAACTAGTTCCTACTTGCTACAGTTTCTCGAAAATTTGCCCAGTGCATTGAGCTGGGTCAAGTTTAAATGATTTTTGCCAAATCTCTTCAAGATCTTAAATCCTGGAGTTAGACCTTTCCAATTCCAAGGATCTTGATTATTACACAGAAACCATTAATATGGCAGAATCTGGCCTCAACATAACTACTCTGACGCTTGCAAAAATATGTATTAAATAAATCGCATTAATATATTGTTAAGGCTGAATTTACTGCCTCTAAAATCTGAATTACAATCACCCAATTAAATAAATGGCATGCACACTATAACCATAAATTACATTTATGCAAGCACAGCGAATGATTGTGATTTAGACGGGGTCTCCCTCTTCTACCTTGTACATTCCCCAATAATAATGAACCAATGTGTACAAATGTTTTCATCCCTTCCGTTCTCACCCTTCTGATCCCCATCTTATGCTAACCCTCGTCTTCAACCATCACAAAATGACAAACTGGTCCACTGCTAGTCTATCCTTGCATAGTCTTTTCTAGCACGGGATGGTGGTGGAATGTTTGAAACAGGAGGAGGATTGACTCTTCGCCCTACAAAAGAATATGCCAACCAACTTAGGATTGGGAAAGAGGCACTGTATAGGGGAAGGAGATGACATGGTTGGACTAATGCGTGTCAAAATTAAAATAAATAAACAGATATTCACAAAATAAGAGAAATAATAGTGGTAAGTATTTTACCCCATGTCATAGTATTGGCAAATGAGTTGTGTCTTGGAGAACGCGGGTCCCCACTGCTGAAATTGGAAGGAGGAGCCTGGACCTTAAGTTGATTCCAGTCACCAGGCCGAGTGGGTCTGCTATGGCCGAATCGTTGAACAGGTTGTTGCAGTCCAAAACGACTTGGGGAATTTTGTACAATACGAGGCATGAGATGAAAAGGCTTTGACCCGGAGCGCATGTATCCAGCTTGAAAATCATGAGCCGGAGGGCTACCCATCTCTACATTAGAAAATGCTTGAGCCGGCCCATTTAGTCTGAATCATGCAGGGAAAATCAATAGAAGGAATTGACAATAGTCACCTAATTTCATTGCTTAGGTATGACAAGAAATAATTAATATTTCCTGGATTTCTATTTCCCTTTATGAACCCCAAAAAAAAATCATAAGTTGAACTTCAATAAATAGTCACAAGAATTTATTAAGTTAATTTTCATGTCAAAAGGCAAAAGACATTCATAACTTTCTATTTTGTTACTAAATTCATTTCCTGTTAGGGCAATTCTTCAGAATGAAATGCAAAATTATAGATTAACTCAAGCTGCTGTCAAGTAAAGCACAAAGTGTGTACAAAAGCGGCAAGAGGCATGGAGAAAGTAAAATGCCAAGTAATAAAGAACCAACTTCCAGACAGCCCACCTCTGAACAGACATAGGAGAGCTACTGTTGGAGACATGGTTGAACCTTCCAAATCCAACCAATGGTTCAGCGGAACCAAGATTCATACTCCTGCCAAACTCAGTGGCCAAACCGCTTCCATCTGAACTATCGTCTTGCAGAAGTAGTTCATCACTGGAATTGAATTGAACTACTCATAAGAAAATGTATATCACTACAAAAAGAAAATACTGATAACTAGAAGATTCAATCCATATATTAAGCATCAGCAACAAGAATATTTAGGAATTAGGATCGGCTTGTGGACAGCCAGGAGAAGATTCAGGAGGTTACAAGGTCAAGGTCTTCAACGAGCTGTTTGCTTAGCATTTGGTTTTATTACATGTACGAAAGACTAGTTAACCTATGATATTTGAAGGTTTTGTTTTTCTCCCCTTTTTGAGTTTTCCTCAAGTACCTGTTATTTTTCTGTTATTATTATTATTTTTGAGGTTGGATCAAGTTCTGCTTATCTTAAAGGGGTATCAAAATCTGTTGGGTAAGGGAGTAAATCAGGAGGTAAATCAAAGGTGAATCATGAATGTACTGCAATTGCTTCCCTCTAGTACAAATACAGGTGTAGGCTCAGAGGCAATGCATGCTGCAGTCCAAAACCTCTTCCACACTCTATTTGTGTGTCATTCTCTCACACACTCTCCCCTTCTTTTTTTAATATGAGTTCATTAATCGTGTTCTCAGTTGTATAATATTTGATTGTGTTTTTTTCTTTTTGGAACATCAAAACAAATTGAAGGCTTTAAAGTCATGCACTATACTTTATTGTAGATGCTATATTTAGTTGTCCACCCAAAAAAAGATGCTATATTTAGTTTAGCATTACCACAATATTGAGTGAAATTAAAGATACATCTGCAATCAAATGTGATTGGAAAATTAATATGCTCTATCAAAATTAGCATAAGCTAGAAAAGAATGAATAATTTGATGTTCCCTTGAGGTAAAGTAGTTTGTCTGGCCTTGGTACTGAATAGGATTAGTACTAATGATTTTATTGCAGTTTGGTGGGCCTAAAACAGCCATTTTTTTTATCATGTGCATGGATAGTCCAGAATCAGCTTCTCATTGATTTATGCACAATTAAAGTAGTAACACTTTTGGAGAGCGAGCTGTTCAGAATACTGGAGAGCATTGGATACATCCTCAATCATTGAAGAGTTTCCTTTCAACAAGTTTAAAAGGGTTTGGAAGGGAAAAAAGGCTAAAGCACTGGCAATGTGTTGTATTTGCAGTATTATGGTTGTAGTTGGTAGGAGACCAATGCAAAAAATTTTCTAGGTGTTTCTAGGTCCTTGGAGATGTTGGAAAGGATAATGTTCATGGATTCAACACGGTTAAGAAATAGAAAGAGATTATGTGAGTAGTTTGGTTGAAAAAAAATTATGTAAGATATCTTCAAACCAAGCAATAGAAAAAGCTCAAAGAGCAAAATCACAAACAAAATAGTATAAAAAGATTCCCACATATCTTTATATGTCAGAAACAGTAATTCCTATATAAGACAAATAAATGAAAATAGATGACAAACATCGCCCAACTAAAGCTTTGACTATTGTGCAAGAGTGTAAGAATTGTCTTGACAACTTTTCAACACACTCTCAAATAAAAGGCAACTAAGCTTGTAAGATGGATTTTTCTTTATTTTTTCTGTTTTTACAAGTATAAGAGCTTTATGTAAAAGAGGGGAGAATAATAGAAGGAATGTTCAGGATAAGTTATCCTCATCAATAAATTATCCCAATGAAGAAACAAGAAAATTCATTACTACAGAAAAGCTCTCCAAACCACTTACTTGTCAGTCACTCCTTAAAAAGAAAATTTGACTTCAGCATCTCTAAAATACCATAAAGACTGCTGTTTCAAAGAAAATCCAACGGCTATAGTCCATGCATTCTGAGTGTGCCATATTTGAAGCATAGATAATAAACACCTTGTTTGAACAAATTCAATTTCAGTGATATCTTCAATTAGAATACTAGGAAGGTAGGGATTGAGCTATAGGCCACTTGATCAGCTAAGCTAGGCATCTCAAACTACCCCTTAATTTGAAGTCTTCAACAGCTAAGCTAAGGACTAAGAATGATATTTATAAAACATAGCATTAAAGGGGCCAGAATAAATCTTTAGAATACATGTTGAGACTTGAGTGACTCGTATGTTTCCTAGTGGAAAAATATCATGAATGTCAAAAATCAAAGATATCTGGTGATAGGATAACCTAACCTCTCCCTTTAGCTAATAAGTCAGACTTATGAACTTGTCAGAGTTTCATAGTGTTTAGTGGCTCAAAACATTCTTAGTAACAATTACCAGAAATGGTTCTTCATATCATATGCCTCAAACATGTATAATCTTCAGTAATACAACCTGATATACATTTCTATAACGATGCAAAAAGAGGCAAAAGTAGACATACAAGATAATAATCCTGATAACAAATCAAATAGATTAAGATGTTTAGGATCCGACCATTTACCTATAATTAGGGTCCCAATCTCCAGGATCAGGCAATGATAAGCAAGAATCAGGGTTGTCATGACCCAACTCAGTTGATTGCAAGTTCAAGTTAGAACTTGGCATAAACAAGCTTGTCATTTTCTGATTACCAGGGTTAGCGTATCCAGCAGATACCCCTCCACCTCCACCTCCTCGCTGCTTCCAGCCTGCAGCATCAGTATTTGACTGCAGATAAGATGGTGAGCTACTAAGGACTTGAGCTGTCCCCTCAGTGTGGCTGGAGCTGTCAGGACATTGACCCTGTCTGTGCGGAGAAAATGTTATATCTTGAGTTTGAGGGCTTCCAGAACATCCCCAATTTTTCCTTCTATTAAACTGGCTAATTGCAGATGTCTTCCCCAATGGTGATCCATGAGAAGTGCCTCTTGCAGGTGAGGTAGGTCCATAATGTCCTGGAGAGCCAGCTGAAACTTGTGTATAGGAATTTGGAGGAGTAAATTGTGAAGGACTGGCACCAAGGGGCAGATGGGTAAAATTTCCAGCTGATGGGCTTACACCTAGCCCATTCCCAGGCTGGTATTGAATAACTCTCCTCCGTGCATCAGGACTATTTCCAAGCATTGTCGTGCTGCCATGATTAAGCATGTGCATACCAGATGGACCAACAGGTGAATAATAAGCAAACATATTACTGCTTTCTCCATAACTTCCATAGCTGCTTCCAAGCCCTACATTGTCATTATAGCTACCATGGCTTCCTACACTGCCATAACTGTTGCCAGGTGGATATTGCACCATCTGAAAATGCGAGCTACTATAAAGGGAGGGCCTGCTTTTACTTGCAACCTGCAAGAATTTAATTAAATTTACTAAAAGAACATTTGGATATATCATTAATCCAACTAATAATAACAGATATATTTCAAATTCTGAGGAAGCTAGATTAGAGATATCAAAGATGAAATACATTTCAAATGGAAGGATTGATAATCAACAAGGGAGTCCAGCTCAATGAGTTGAGTAATATAAAGTAACGGTGTCTGTGCTACTGTTTTGCTCTCACTCAAATACCCACGGAGACACGCCTAAAATCATAATAGAATTGGTCGAAAAGGCTTGGGAACCTTTAAATATTCAGGTGATTACATTTACATCTAAAGCTTTTAGAGTCAGTTCGATCATATTTTTATATTACATGGTTTTCTAGAAGAAAGGCAAGTATATAAAAAAAATATGCCTTGATTTGTTAGGAGGCATTTGGTATGAGGATAGATTTTATAATCCTAGAAATAAGATTGCTAGAAATAAAAAAAAAAATCAAATTCCCTAGAATGTTAAAATAGTTTAATTTGTGCACAATATACTCAAGAGTATTTCATAACAGTGCTAAAAATAATTTATTCATGCGTTTGGTTTGGTCAAACATTCCTATGAATCATTTGGCCAAAAAAAAAATTCGAATGAATCGCAGCCCTTTTTTTAAAAGAAAAAGAAAAATCCATTTATCACTTTCTACTAAAAAATTAACAAATAATTATGACTTTATATATTTACAAAAATCAAGGCCATTATTTCTTGGCTAACACTCTAAAAGGAAAGATCTGATTTTATGGGCTGATTGACAATATTTCTTCCCTTACCATCATTTCCTAAATTCCAAGGAATCAACCTTAATCCTTTGTATCCCTAAAAATCAGCACATATAGTAGCTGTTTGACTCTAGGTAATTAATTCTTAAAATTGTGGGGATTCAATAAATTTTATCTGGATATATACAAGGCAAAGCGTATGGTGTCAACTAGTGAGCTGCACTCAGTGTTCAGTGGCCCAACTGCCATTATTCTCGTTAACGGAGTTGGTTAGATTGTTAGTCTATTAGTTAGAGTTGTGTGAAGACTCCTATTTTCTATCTTTTATTACAACACTTAGACTAGTGGTAGCGTTAGTGATTAGTAGAACTACATTTTTATTAGTAATACAACCAATGAGCTAGACCGACAACTGAGCGTATTTCATCAGCATAATTGTAAAAATATAGACATGGGGAGCTAAACTAAAATAAGTCACAGAATTTCGTTTAGATCTCTCCTTACAATAGTTGTGTACGATATATATATATACATGTATACATCACCCATGCACTTAACCTCCCCATAGTCAAGAAAAAGGCATTTAATGTTTAAAGGAGTAGCAGGCTCACATTGGGTGATAGACCAGCAGCAAACCAGTGCCCTCCACCAGGATGATGATCCACCTTGACATTTTGAACAACCGGCTGAAATTCAGACAAAATCAGATACATATCAGACCACAAAGAGAGAATCCGAACTATCTTAAGCAACTGAATGAAACAACAGAAACAGATTAAATGAAATGAGAATAGGTTGATATAGAAGATACAAAGCAGAAACGCACAAAAGAAAAAGAAAAAATCCTAAAGACTAAGAACACTCAAAGAACAACATAAGAAGTAAGAACTCACACTTGCGGAGAATAAACAGTCTATAATTCTATATTATATTAGTTTTGTTATCTATTATTATATTACTATTATTTTGTTATTATATTATTATTATGTACTATTTAAACCATTTCCCTATCTATTGTAAGGAAGACATAATGATGAAGAAACATGTTTTCTGAGATAAATGCTATTTATTATGTAACTATGTTGTGATCAGCCAGTAATTATCTAGATTTATTAATTTCAGATTTTTAGGAGTTAGGGCACACAACTAGAATCAAGGGGATCATAGGCTAATGGGTTTTGTAATATACTACATCAAAGTTTTTTTTACTTGTAAGACTCATCACTTCAATATTCTGATTATCATTTCCAAGTTTCACTTTCTCACATGGTATGAGCATGTCCCTCCCAAAAGGCCTCAATTGCTCTTAGACTTTAGTCCTCTTTTGGTCGAATCAGTTTAGGGGCCATCACAGATGTCACTCATTTTCTGGTCACTGGAAGTCTACAAGAGCAACCACGTCTCGCATTGCAAAAGTCCAAAGTGCCAGAGCATGAGGGAGTGTGACGAGACATACTCTGCTGGTGCCACCACAGAACTGGTCGCTGGCACTCCTAGACTTAAACCCAGGGTTCGCTTGCCTATCTCTCTGTTCTTATCTCTCTTTGCCTTGGGACTTGTTTCCATGACCTTGTTTTCTATGTTATTCAATCTTTGCCAATTGCAGACCACCAAAGATATCAAAGAAACTACTATTTTTTTTTCCATTTGTTTATTTAAGAGATGGCTTCTATTAGATCTCAAATCACCCAAGATGCTATTAGTAGAGATGGAGTTCAGAACCTCATTGGGGGTACTCACTGTTTTCATTGGGTGTACAACAGAAAAAGGTTACATCTCCACCGCTTTGCATATTAATTCTGACTCTTCCAATTACTGGATTGTGGATTTAGGGGCCTCAAATCATATGACCCGAGATTCTAGCATTTTGATTCATCGAAGACCCTGTGTGGGCAACTATCAAGTCCAAAATTGGAGATGGTTCCCTATTTCATGTGATTGGTCTAGAGTAGTCTTATCAGCATCCCTTACTCTTAAATCAGACTTAGTGGTGCCAAGTTTACGATGTAAACAATTATCTACTGTAAGTTGACCCGGGACTCAAATTGTGTGGCTCATCCTTTGTCAACTTGCTGTTACTATTGGGATTTGGATTCAATGAAAGTAATTGGTAGTGCTAGGGTCAGTGGAGGACTCTACAGGACAGTTTCTAGTGAGTGCCCCACAGTTGAGTCATTTACTTGTATGCAACTCGCCGCTAATAAAGACAGAGATAGTTTGTTCAGACTCCAGCATAGTTGTCATGCATTTCTTTACCAAAATATTAGCATATGGATAAAATCCGAGCATGATTAAGATAATAAAGATGGATGCAAAACAGAAACTTTGTTTTATCCCTATCCCTATATTATTTCTCTAGTTTCATCTCTGTGATCCAATAATTAATATCATTTGAGTTAGTTACAAACTCAGTTTTGGCAACCATTATCACTCCCCACTTTGAAGCATTTCTGGTTAATAAACATTATTCTTTCAAACCCAACTATTTATTGTGGTACACGTACAACCCATTCATCAAACACCAAAGACTGGGATACACAAATAATTTTGCATAAGCAGAGAAGCATTCTTACCATTCTAAATGTTCAAAAAGAGGGGGAAAAAAAAAGCGAAAATGTAACCATTTTAGAACTAATATTTTCTTACCATGCGAGGGGTCTCTGGAGGAGGCTCATAAGGGTGGGTAAAAGGTTCCCCCGTCACAAAAGGGTGCCTTGAAGCCTGCAGGCACAGTTATTTTTTAAATAATAATAATTATAATAATAATAACAACAACAACAAGTGGACATTTTATTAGATAGAGAATAGAAGTACAGGTACACAAATCAACAATCAAACTATGTACAGTTCAAAATTTCCATCAACATAAGCTGAAATCCAAGTTAATACGACAAGTCAATGCTGGCAATAATAGTACAAGGCCGATTACCTGGAAGGGTGACCAGCGTTTTGCAGGATCAAATTCAACAAGCCCTCTCAAAAAATCAATTAAAGCCAACCGTATTTGACTTTCTGTTATAAGTTCAGTTTATGCAAATATCAATTAGTAACTTCAATTTGAATGAAAGAAATAGTACACAAACACACACAATCACGGATATCACAGCATTATAAGTTCAGCAGAGATTTGCTCCTCACTTTGATAAGAGAATATGAAAGCTAACCTCTGACAATATCTTCCGTAGGCAAATTTTTCCTGTATGGATAGTTTGTAACAATTGCTTCAAGATTCCTACGATGAAAATATTCTTTACCAATTGCCGGCTTCTTTGCCTCCCTCTGAACAAAAACCAGAAATATGACAAGAAAAGAAGATTTAACATAAGAAACAGAAGCCAAAAGAAGAGATGAATTTGAACACCAACTACTAGAGGAAATGCCATAATAACATCAAGGATACAGATATTAGAAGAAAAAAAAAGCCATGATGTACATAACTTACAGCTTCATATTCTTCCTCTGTCAAAGCTAGATACGCACTTCTTCCATTTGATGAAATATCACTGCTCTCTCCATTCTGGAGACTCCCAATACACTTAAAGAATTTGCTAGTGTTTTTAGCCTCCCTCAATACATAATCAGGTGGTTGTCCTCTACAATATTATCATAACAAACAGAAAACTATTCAAACAACAACTCTGCTTCCCATCCAATAACCATTGCAGGAAGAACTTTATTAATCAAGTACATAATGTATATGAGTAGAAGTTAATTTTTCAAAGTACCTAGTCATTTTACATTTGATTAACTAACACAGACTGAATTTGAACTAAAGAATATGGTACTCAAGTATTCACAGGAGTTGGAAACCTATATAAGCATTGCTAGATACGTGCTCTGAATAAATTTTAACCACAAACCCAGTTATGGACTGTTTCATTACTATAACAAATGCCAGATTGATTAGCTACAGTCAAGGATTGTGTCTGCAATTAAGATTAGATTGACTGCTGAAATTACAGGCTCTCAACCTATTAACTAGAATGAAGTTATATGCAGCGGGGTGCATTTAAAAAAAAAAAAAAACCAACCAAGGTTTTTGCAGCATCAAATCCTGAACAAAGTAGTACAGAATACATTTAGTCATACAAAATTACAAATTACAACATGAAGGCTGACAACAAAAGAGTGGGAAACAGAGTTCAATAAGAAACGGAAATGAATGATGAGAATGGCAATAGGAAGGTAATTCTGACACATAATTTGAAGAGCAACTCACCCTGGCATATATATATATATATATATATATACATAACTAGAAGACACCAAAATTCAGCTGTAACAGGGAATTAATTACTTAAAATAAGACAGTTACAATACTTACTGATTTTTTGGGATGCATTAAAAAGATTAAAATATCTGATTCCTAGGGATACAAAGAATAAAGGCTGATTCAAGGAAATAATAGGAAAGGAGAAAATCTTGAACATCAGCTCAAATGTCAAACCTTCCCTAAGAGAGAGAGTTAACCAAGCAGAACCTGAGTTATTAGTGTTAAGTTTATGTGGACAAACTTATAGACTATAGAGGCCCCTCAACTTCAAAATTTTGTAATTACTAACTTCAAATACTGATTTCAGCAACTCCTCTCTTTATCCTTAACTTTTAATGCATCTCCATAGCAACTTCGTGTTCATGTGAAATGACTATTTTTTGGACTTTTATCTAAGAACAATTTCTACTAAAGGAATCAATAGATGAAATGGTGGTAAAAATTGTCAAACGTTAGGATTGAAGGAAATATTAAAATGACTATTAAATATTTGATAGAAGCTCCTATTAAGATATTTTAAAAACTTAATGTATATACTGTTCTTTAGTGTTCCCTACAGTACATTTGACTTCTTCCATATGTTTCTCTGTAATTATTTTTCCTCTTATCATTTTATCAACAAGCAGGAAGATGACTACCACCAACCACCTTTTTTAAGATGAAAAAAGAATACATTGATGAGAAAAGAGAAAATAAATCGAGGCTACATAAATAGAGGACAAGAGATACTCCATAATGGGAGAAAAAATAAATACAACTCAACAAAGCCTTCAAGTCCCTTTGGAAATCTACAAGGAAAACTCTAACAAAGAAGCCAAACCAATAATCAAGACCACTTATCTTACTCTCCAAGAATCCTAAATTTTGTTGATAATTAGTTAAATGAATTCAAGAGAAAAAGGCATACCCAAGTATTTCAATCATCCGCCTTAAAAGATCAAATTCAGAAGCACCCGGGAATAATGGCAATCCGAGAAACAATTCAGCTACGATGCACCCAAAGGACCACATATCAATAGCCGTTGTGTATCTTATAATGATCAAGGACCAAGCAGAAGCTAATGAAAAAATTCAGAAAAATAACAATGTGAAAAACTGAAATTGCAACTAGCTATCTGTGCCAAGATATATAAAAGGGCATGGAACCTTTCAATTGATTCAAGGAGTGAACATTTCACATAAAGAGTATACTTTAAGGGGATGTCTAGCGATGGTAAGATTATATTTGAAAATTGGAATATTGAATGCTAGAGAATACAAGATATCCATGTTCTTGGGTATGCTTGTTAATTTTCCAGTGCCAAGCCAAACATAGAGATCTAAATTCCTATATGTGCAAGATATCAAAGTATCTTGCATCTCGTAATAAAATGCTAGTACTATGCAAGATGCCTGTTCAATATCTACATAAAGTGTGACATATTAGACTGCTAGAGTATTCAAAGTATGAAACTTTTTATAAATCAACCTATTTCAAACAAATCCCCCCACCTCACACTTGGAAGGAAAAAAGATAGCAGTAGCTCAAAGCAATGGACCTAACTCCAGTTTATGGAAATTTAAGATAACCTTAAATGATGTCCCTCAACTAAGTAAAAGAATCTGTTATATCAAAGGAAAAGCTAATTTAGAAGCTCCAATTGGTCTAGAGCGGGTGTTGTAAAAGAAAAAACTTGGTTAGTTGGTGTTGTAAAAGAAAAAACTTGGTTAGTTGGCACTTGAGAGGTCTGCCGTAGGAGGAAGGAGAACGGAGCATTAGGCTAGGTAAATTGGTGTCTAAAGACATTCACTAGCAGCGAAGGGACCAGCATTTTTCTTTAGGGCCTACCTCTTTGTGCCATAGGAATACTAGGACTAAGTATGCTTTTCACTAGAATGTATGGGATCATTGGGATGCTAACTTTAGGATTGCTACTACTCATGCAAGCCTCTGGAAGTGGGAGGAAAGGGAGGAAAAGAAAGAAAAACACTAAAAAGAACAGTGTCAGCTACTGATTTCATTTGCTAGGATACTGATATCCAAGAAGAACCTCTGGAGACCTGTAGTATCGACTCTGCATCAAAAAGGAGAAAATGTGAAAAATAAAGTAAAGTTTGTCATAAAAGCCTACATTCATCAGTAAAATGTAAACCTGAATGTAGGAGTAAACAGTGCGGTCTTCCATGCATGCTGATCCAAAGTCAATAATCTTGACTCCTGCTGGCTTCACACTGTTTCACATGAGAAAGTATATTGAAGTTTAACACAAATAGGTGGCAGCATAGAGTTGTTTATTAACATTATATAGTGAGGAACCGACCTTGTACATAGAAGAATGTTTTCTGGCTTCAGATCACAATGAATGATTCCAGCATCTTTTAATAGAGATAATCCATGTAATATCTAGAAAGAACATAAAATGAAGAAAATAGATGGCAGTAAGATATTGAAACCAATGTAGGACCAAGCAGAAACTTCCAAGAACAAACTAATAAACCTGCTTAGAGAACAACTGAACAATACTCAGTGATAATCCCCTAAATTGGTTCAACTTGATAAGCTCATACCTGTAAAGATGTATAACGTCAATACTGAAATATGCAGAAGGGTGAAAATAACAAATCTAGGATAACAATCTAGCAGTATCATAGCTAAGATGAATTTGATCAAATTTAAAATGCATCTTCATTAATGATGAGGAACAAAAGTCAAACGGCTTAAGATCCATTTTATCACCCAATAAAAACCCATAACTTACAAGTTTGTGTCCAAAAGTTCAAAGCATATGCACAAATGCCGTTGAAATACAAAGTAATCATATATACGAACAATATGATGCTTATCCTCAGGATCATACTTCTTGTTTAACTGCAGAAAAAAAAAGAGCATACATAAGTAACTTCTCGAAGTTTTGCTAACAATAAATTATCAGCTTGTCAAGAAGAATCAAAAGGCTACCGTAGTCAAAATAGATACTTCAACCAGTGCCTGTTGATAGTAGGCAGGTTGATTTTTAATGATCTTCACAGCAATGAAGCTGTTAGTATCTGAATCCCAGCATTTCGCCACTTGTCCAAATGTCCCATGGCCAAGGACATCTTTGACAATGTATCTGCAAAAGATAAAAAAATAACTTTTATAAACATTCAAGCGTTTGTCAAGTGGAAGGCAACGTATTCGTCGAGGACTTCTATAGGGAAAAAGAATTTTTTAATGAGGAAAGAAAGAGGAAAAAGATACTGCACAGAGGAGTGAGGACAAGAAGGTGTCCTCCATAACAGAGAGCACAACCCTATAATTATTTACTATTACTTCAAGAAAGATACTGAGAATGAACAACACAGATTAGACAAAAACAGACAGTTCTCCAATAGTCGTCCATATATAAATACAGAATTTATTAAGGCTTAAAGATAAGAAAAATTTAGGGAATTCTTGTAGCTTAACTCACTGGGAAGTGTTCAGAGTTAAGGGAAATGTAGCAGGTTAAGGAAATAGTTACTTGTAATGCACACAAAGTAAACGGTATAAATGTCTTTGTGTGGTTACAGTATTAGTTTGAAGGTTGAGAGTTTGGTGTAATAATTATAGGGATTGAGTCTTCAGCTATATATTTCATTAGCATCCCTTACTATCTCTCCCTAACTTTGCTCTACCAAGCAATCAGACAATGTGGCCAAAGAGAGTAGCAATATTATATTGTCAATAAGACTGCTCATGGAATTAGGTAAAGTACTTTGGGAGTTGTTTTTTTTATTAACATAATCACATCATCAAAGAGAAAGCTCATTGCTAAAGTTCTTTAAGTCAAAGATTGAAATATTTTATTTGAGTTGGCTATTGTTCTTCGTTTTCAATTGAGTTTAATTTGCAACAAATAGCAAGCTTTTAAACTTCAAATTGAGACTTATGACACAAAATTTACAAGTAAAATAGCACTTCAATCTAAAAAGGAGCCCAAAACAAATGTATGGTCCATTTAGTAATAATTTCATGAAGAGCATTTTTAGCTAAATTGTCCCATTTTTATCACGCTTGATTGATTTGTTATAATTAAAAAACAACTGAATAACAAATCACAGGATATCAGGTGATAAAATAAACAAAGTATTAAGGCAATGAAATATGGATGACGAACCTTCTATTTCTCTCTATATTGATCAAGACAAAGTTTGGAGTCAGAATAAGATCCGAGTTAGCATTATCATAGCCATCATTAAGCACTCCAACTGATGGGCTTGTTAAATATCTTTTTGGATTTAGCCCTTCAGAATACTTGAACTGCGGATTGCATATTTGGTATGTATCAACAATTTCCTTGGTCAATCTTACCACCAGCTGCAAATTGGAAGCTGAACATGAGCTCAACTTATGGCTTGAGTACTCTAAACTCAAAAGTTTGTCACATATTAATGTGTGAAATAAAAAAAAATATCAAACTGCAATACAATAGCAAATTGATGCTAAGGTTAAATGTTCAACTTTTCTTATGTCAATAGATATTGTAAAATGATCAAATTAAGGAAATTGACTTTGAACAATTTTCAACAGCTCTACAACAACAGTTGGCAAACGTCCAAGAATAAGAGTGAAGAGTTCCCGCATGATGGCAAATGAAAATTCACTCTGACAGAACATGAAATTAGCCACAAAAGCTTCATATGATGAATCTATGATCCAATTGTTTTTTTTTTTCCCAATGAAGGTAGCAATGCTGTGTAATGGGTGTAAGTAGGAAAAAGTGAAGAGAATTCGTAAAATGAGCGGCTCAATAAGACAATAACCTTGATTCTAATAGACATAACATAAAAATCCTAGTTGAAAGCTGAAAATAGTTATTTTGTACACAAACACACATATAGAAAAAGAAAATTTATTAAGGAAGGAAAAATGAAGCATCTGCCTTAAAACCAGGGGAAAAAAAAAGGAAAAAGAAAAAGAAAAAAGAAAATAGAAACTCTATCATGCAACAAAACTGCCCAATCCATTTGCATATCTAATAAAGAGACAGCGTTAAAGAAAAGACAAGCTGAACACCTAAAGGTATTATATCCTGAATATCATCCATCTCGAACCTTAACCCCAGTTTTAGTTCCCCAAATAAGAATGGATAAAAGGAGAAACTTTATTGGAATGAATAGAAGGTACAACTTATGTGGCAGGGCGAATGCTTCCTAAGTTCTACTGGCGGAAACCTGGGTAGTAAGTAAGCAAAGCAGTTTCTATAGCTTCAGGTTATTTTGATGTGAACCTTTGTTGTCAAACTGATAGTGTGCAGTGTACTTGAATAATGTTTTGGGAAGTAAAGATGCTTTTGTCATTGACTTTTACTCTGTATTAGATTGTTTACTTTGTAAGGTCCTTGCCCCATGTTTCATTGCTGAAATCTTGTCTCTGGATATCTCTAAAGCTTATGCCGTGGAAAATCTGGCTGGGATATTGGATTACTACTATTAGTATTATTTTTATGACTTCACCTCTGCTGCTGTGTCTTGTGTTTTGCTATTTGATTTCTGCTGCTGTTTACTTCTGTTTCATTTGTCTATAGATCAGAAGAAAAACTCATAAGCATCCCAAATTCCTAAGAGACATTATTATTCCTTATAGCATGTGGCTATGGGGAAGTGGGATTAACTGTGAAACATATTAAAATAAAATAACCATAGCTATGTCTCTATGTTTAGTCCACTGGATATAGGAAACAAGAGTAAGTTAACAAACTCCAGCATCCACAAGTCAGAATATGTCAATGGCAGTCCCCAAGTTTCAAATTCACAAACCCAGTTCTTGTATTCCCGAAATACCAATGCCCTTATATCACTACCCTAACATCGAACTTTGACTAGCAAATATCAAATAGTAAAGAGAAAGGAATTATCATCAATCGACAAAATTAGTAGCAAAATCAGGAAAGAACTCACGGGTTTCCTCACAACCACACGCAGAGTTTGGGACTTCTCGGAGGTTTTTCCCGGCGGACTATAAGGAGTAAACACACGCTGGCTGGGACGCCATCCTAACCCCTTCGATGCTGAAGATGAGGATGCAGCACCTAAGTCTCTGCACTGAGACTGCTCCGCTTCATTTCGAGGGCTGACCCCATCCATGACCCAGAGCCAGACCTCAAATAAAGCTCCAACTCACAAATTGACTTTGCACAATTACTCTTTCCATTTATGCATAACACAAGTAAACAAATTAATCAACAATCGAACCCACGTGCAGGTTTTATCGGGTTTTTGCGAGTAATCCACCAACCGATTTCAATCCCATCATGAATGGAGATTTCCCAAATCAAAACAATACGACGAACCTCAGATCCATTCAGGGCAAAAGAATACAGTAATCTGACATGCAGTAGACGGTGATGATTCCCGAGAATCAATCAATCGAACAGAAACCCAAATAGACCGAAGATTTTCGGAGATCTTCGATAAAAGATTAACAGACGGAGGAAATTAGAGAAGGCAAGAAAGTTTAGTGTTCTTCATCCACGATCAAACAATGGTTGTTTGATGTTCTCGGAGACAGTCACCGTCTTGCTTTCTCCTTCTCCAAGTGGGAATTGTATTAGATTTTGTAGTTTTGTGGCAACAAAATCGTCTGTTGACACTCAAACTCAAAACCTCTCCACATTTTACTTGTTAATTTTGTTTCGTTTGACGCAAAACCGGACTTGCCTCGGGTATAATGGAGAATACCAGGAAGCAATGGAGAAAAAACGTATAGAACTTGTTTTGAAGAAACAAAAGGTCTTTTTTTTTTACGTCCAATAATTTTTTTGTTGGATTAATCTTTCGTCCAGTTTTATCCATAGTCATGGCTCGTTTAAATTTCAGCCAAGGTCCAGCCCATCTTCCTTCTTTTTTGTCCCAGCCAGTTCGGGGTTAGCAAAAATGAATAATTTCCAAGGATAAATTTTGATTTGGTCATAAATGTTTCATTTATTTTAAATTCTTCATACATATTTCTATAATTTCTTAAATATGTCTCAAAATATTAAATGTGACCATATATATCTCATTTTAAATTTGAATGTGACGAATTTAGAATTATAAGTTATTTTTGAATAATCATTTCTTGATTTAATTAGAGTCGTTAACAAACCATGTCAAAGGGGGTTCGAAAGTAAACGACTTGCTTAAAAGAGTGAAGTTGATTATATTTCTCTCATTTTTAATCTAAATTCAAGGATTTCAAACCAAAACGAGGCATGATAAAAAAAATATATTATGGAACAAAATAGAATGTAAGGCAAATATTAGGCCACAAAATGAGATTTATACCTCATTCTACTATTAATTATTTACATCATGGCCCCAAAGTAATAATGGTACAAACCATAAAAATCTTGTTTGAAAACTTTCAAACTACAAGGTTTTATCGTGCATATGAGTCAAACTATAAGGATTCTTTTGTAATTTACTCTTTTTTAATTTTCCTCCCTCTTTAAGAGCATGTATTTCTCTTGTTATGCATCTAAAAATCACATGATACGATGTTGAAATTTTCTTTTAATAAGCTTTCTAATTATATATGGCTCATATACAATGACATCTTGTAGAGAGAAGATTGGCTTAATAAGACCATCAACCATTTTATTTTACTTCTTTTGATAAATGATAGTTGATCCACTATTTTTTAAACAATGCATCTTCCACATTACACATCCAAATTGTACATATAATATATAAAGATAAAAAATTTGTTTCAAAATCTTTTCAATCCCATATAATGTGTATGATTTAAATGTATAACGAGGAAGATATATACTTAAAAAAAATTTTGAAAAAGAAATATGTAAAAAAAAAACTTATTAGAAATATGTAAAAAAATTTAAAAAATAAAAATAAAAAAAAGTTACCTACAGCTAGAGCCGTTAATACGGACTACTCGACCTACCACTAACTAACCCATCATGAGTCGTAGGTTAAACGAGTCCAGTTTTTGGTGAGCTAGAAAAACCTCAACTCGACTCATAAATGGTGGGTAATGGGCTGGCCCACCAACCCACCTCCTTTTTTTATTTTAATTATTTAATAAGATTATATATACTTTCACAATATGAGCATGAATATCATCAATTCTTTATTCATTATCTCCATTATCATATAATTAAAAAATATAAATAAAGATAATATAAATTCATGTTTTCATATAATTATATATATCTTTATGAAAAAAATAACCAATAATCATATACACACTTGACAAATAATAATGAATATCATTAAAAAAACTAAGTAGGTTAACTAATTATAAATAAAAGATATATATAAAAAATGATAAAATAAATAAAATAAAAAATAAACGAGCCGACTCATTAATTGAGTGGGTTAAACAAGGCGGGCCAAAAAATAAAAAATATTAAACAGACTAAAAATATTATAACCCAACCCACTTATTTGATGGGTTAAACGAGCCGATCTGATGAGTTCGGCCCATTTTGACAGCTCTAAGCCTACGAACAAAAAATCATTTGGCTTGTGAGCCACACGAGGTGGATTATTATGACGTGTATTTTAGCAAGTATTTTTTATAACTCAACACACCATTTTTTCAGGTAAATAGGTTCAACCCTTAGGTTGAACTTGTTTTGCCGTCTCTAATGTGACTTATCGCCATTAATATTTAACAAAATATAACCATAATCCTCTTATATGGTCAAAAAGCAAACCATATACTACTTAAAGCCAAACTTTTGAATTACAAAGCCTCATCGCATAAATAAGGCAAATCAAATAGCTCTTTTTGAAATTTACTATGAGAAAATTGAGATTCCAACATTCCTTCTTTTTTTTTTTTTTGATGAGTACAAACAGAAAGTTAAAGGGTAACAACAAAGTCTAAACCCAGCATAACCGACACATGCTGGGCCTTAGCAGCGAAGTGGTGGTAAAAGTCCTTGTGGGTAAGTTCATGTCGCTTGATGATGAAGCAGAGGTGAAGATCGTCTGCAAATCTGCCAAAATAGGCTGTAGAAGAGGACGAGCACCAGTGGGGTTAATCAAAGTTTGGAGGAAACCTAATTTGTCTGCAGCAAGCGTAACCTGAAAAACAAAAGAGAGTTGATGCGCCATTGCAATATCCCTAGTCACAGAGAAAGCAAAAACATGGCAGTTTAGATTATTAGTATTAGACTTCTTCCCCAACATTCCTTCTTTAAGTGTGCATTAACTCCCAAATCAAAAGAAGCTTGCGGACATCCCTTAGAACAAGAAGTTGGACACTATTGATAGTACCACTAATGATGATAATAGTGTAGTGCTATTATAATTGTCAAAGATTTAAAAATAAGCTCAATTAGCTCAATCGAAATAAGTTTATGGTCAGATAAAAAATATGAAAATAATTAAACAATAAAAGAATTAGTCAAATCTTGTAAGAATCGATAAAAAAAAGACTAAACTGAATAAAATTAGTTAGTTCAATTGATTGATCGGTTCAAGACTTTTTAAACTATTTTTAAGAGAAAATGGAGGGAAATATTTTTTTTTTTTGCCAAAAGAAAGGGGAGATCTAAAGGAACATGATAAGTGTGAAGTTTAGGGTTCATTTTCCACAATTTTGAAGTTTAGGAAAATAAATCGCAATTGATCTAAAATTTAAGGATATCCTTACATTTTAACCAGACAAAAAATGAAAGAAAAAAATATAATTTGTGTGAACTTACACAAAAAATAAAGAGACGAAAATAAATAAAGTGATATAATCAAGATATAATGAATTTAACAATTGAAATAAAAAATTAATAAAAATAAATTGATAGATTAGCCCAAGATAGATTTGTGAAATATTGATCCAGTTCAAAAGTGGACGAATCTTATCCAACTCATTTTTTGTTAACTCCTGAAACGTTACCATACTGGTGGAGTTGATTCATTTTGACATGTTTATTATGGTTAGCTCTTTTTGAACATATTAATATGTTTATTATGGTTAGCTCTTTTTGAACATATTTTAATTTATATGGTAAAGTTATCCCAAGGTTAAAAAAAAGATGTTTTGAACTAAAAATTAAATAGAGTTCAAAATAATTTAACAAAAAGAATAACTACTTGTTGGGCCAAACTATAAACATTTAATTAAAAAAGAAAAATGTAAGAAGAAAAATAAACGTTGAGTAATGAATAAAATATTGCTAAAATTATACTTTTGGCTTTATATGTGTGCACAAATTTTAACTCAATCCTTTATTTTTTTTGTGGCATACATATTTCCATTATTTTTTATTTCAAATTTTAGTTTTGATTTGACTTGATTCATATGCTTACGATAATTAAGAAATACTTGTTAAGAATAACTGGCAAATTTAAACTCGCCAATTCTAATTTGTTTGTTTAATCATGACAGGAGTGGTATCAATTTCGAAGTTTAATTTGACTTTATTTATTGAAAGTCCTAATGAGATGAAAAAAGACTCATTTAAACAATATCTAACTTCAAACTCGTCTCATCTCAATCAAACTTAAAACAAGAAAAATATTTTTGGCCAATCTAAAATATGACTATATTAAGTCCTAATTTCATATTTTTGGCCAAAC
Organism: Chamaecrista fasciculata; assembly: GCA_003254925.1. Taxonomy (NCBI): domain Eukaryota; kingdom Viridiplantae; phylum Streptophyta; class Magnoliopsida; order Fabales; family Fabaceae; genus Chamaecrista; species Chamaecrista fasciculata. The sequence continues at coordinate 70,609 of QANZ01041863.1, forward strand.
TAAAACAAGAAAAATATGACTATATTAAGTTATTGAGGTTAAAAAGTAAAAAATTATAAGAACATATCACAGTAATTTTGTAAAAATAACAAAAAGGACTGGATTGAAATTTATCCCAAAACGAGAACCAAAATTGCAATTTGACTAAAATATTTAATCAAACCTTATTTTAAAACACAAGACAAGATGATGATGATGATGATTATGATATTGAAAAGTATATCAAAATTCCAGACCACATGGAAATTAGGACGATGTGGCCATGAAACGAGAACAAGAAAGAAGCACGTCATCTGAAAGGAGGGTAAAGGAAGCCATGCCACAAACCAAAATCATATGCAGCCAATCAGCGATGAAGCCTGGATCTTCTCCTTCTCAACCATGGGTCCAACCCTTTGTTCTATGCGATAACGGCTTTCTCCCTCTTTCGTTTTCACCAAGTACCAATTCCCTCTCTCAAAAATCTCACTTCCTACTACTGGTTTTCTTGATTCCTATAACGATCAACAAAAAGAATCAACAACAACAAACAAACACGCTTCCTTTCTCGCCCTCAAATGCAATTCGCGGTTCTAATTCCAAACCCCTCATTTCTCTGTCTATCAACATAATATAAGCAAACAAGTATCTACTATACCTAATGACTCGGAATCTCTTATAAAGAGAAATCGGGGTCTGAATTTATTTCCACCCTAAAAAAATCGGGGATGGAAACCTCGACTTGCTTGTTCTGCAGTAGAATCCCAAAATTGCAGAAATCAAGATCGAGTTTGCATTTACGCTGTCTCGTTGCCTCTAATGTTGTGCCGTTTTCTTCACTTCGCTCTCGTAATAACAACGCCTACACCTTGTGCAGCAGCTCATCCCCTTCCTTTGGTTTCCAACAAGTCATTCGAAACAGTAGTGAAACTAAGGTTTCTGATAATACCAAAAGCAGAAGACGGCGTCGGTATAAAGCAAGCACCACCAAGCTTACTGATGATAGTAAAACAACTGGCAAGAATAATGAGTCTACTACCCAATCTCAGAACGAAGAAGAGCGCATTGAGAGGGGGAGAGAAAGTAGCAGTACAGAAGCGATAAACGTGAGTGGAATCTTAAATCAGAACGGAGACCCACTTGGTCGGAAGGATCTTGGGAAGAGCGTAATGAGGTGGATTCGAAATGGTATGAGAGCTATGGCTTCCGATTTTGCTTCCGCTGAGGCTCAGGGAGAGTTCTCGGAGTTGAGGCAGCGTATGGGACCTGGTCTGACCTTTGTGATTCAGGCTCAACCTTATTTGAATGCTGTTCCTATGCCTATTGGCCTCGAGGTTATATGCTTGAAGGCATGCACCCATTATCCCACTCTATTTGATCACTTTCAAAGGGAGCTGCGTGACGTCCTCCAAGACCTTCAGCAGAAATCATTGATCCAAAACTGGTGTGAAACCGAATCATGGAAACTGCTCAAAGAGCTCGCCAATTCTGGTTTCGTCTCTCTTGTTGCATATTTTTCTTTCCTTCTTGTTTCTTACATGACATGATATGACATATATGTATGTATCCTTGATAAAAACTTAAAAAGTTACAATATCTATTCATGAAATGAATATGTTATTGTGTTTCATAGCATTGCTGAAATATGAGTAAGTAGAGGCTGACAATTACTCATTTACATACAGCTCAGCATAGGGCGATGGTGAGAAAGGTAGCCCAGCCAAAGGCGAAGATTGTGCATGGTGTTTTAGGAATGGACGTAGAGAAGGCCATGGCAATACAACACAGGATTGAGGAATTCACCAAGCACATGTCAGAATTACTCCGTATAGAAAGGGATGCTGAATTGGAGTTTACTCAGGAGGAACTCGATGCTGTTCCAAGACCAGATGATACTTCTGAATCAACAAAACCGATTGAGTTCCTGGTTAGCCATGGCCAGGCTCAGCAAGAACTCTGTGACACCATTTGCAATTTAAATGCCATCAGTACATCTACAGGTCTTCTTCTCCTACTCCTGTTTCTCGTTTTATTTCCATTGACTTGCTTATGATATAACAAGAGATTCTTTAATAGTGTGGCCATGGGTTGTGTTCAATTTCTTATTGGAGATGTAATGAGTACCTTTTTGTTCTGAGTTCTGCTTAAATGCAAACTTCTGTTTCCCTTACGACTAATTTATTATAATTGCAAAGCTAAGGACTCTTTTACTTTGACAAATCGTTGACGTCCCTTTGTTAATACTTTGAGGTAATGTTTATTATGGCAAAGCTAACTGAACGAAGAGCATGAAGCTCCTTGAAGTTATGCAATCTTTGCTGGGAGTGGAGTATTTTTATGTCCATATTGTGGGTGTTTGCTAATGGTTTTCAATGGGGGAGTGCCATTTGTTGTGGATCTTCAAAGGGACTGGCATGCACTTCTAAGTTAGATTTTTAGTTGTTTTTTATATTTTTTTTTCTTTTTCGTTGAAGATGGTTTTCTAACCTCTTTCCCTACTGTTTTTTAAATTTTTTCATAAAGAAAGAGAAAGAAAAAGAAAAAAAAGCTATTTCAACTTCTTCTGTTTTTTTAAAATGTAAATCATGCTTACAATGTCATTCAATGAAGGTCTATGTACTTCAGCAATCAAATTCCTCTTCAAATTATTGATTTCAAATAAGAGGCACAGCAAAATTGATGCAAAACAGCGAAACAATTATATTCTTGTTAACAAAGTCTGTTTAACTCCCAAAAAAAGAGTCTGTAAAAAGATGTATTCGCATCTGATAATGTAAACAGGACTGGGTGGAATGCATTTGGTGTTATTCAAGGTTGAAGGAAACCACCGGTTACCGCCAACCACTCTTTCACCAGGAGACATGGTTTGTGTGAGAACTTGTGATAGCAGGGGTGCAGTCACAACTTCTTGCCTGCAAGGCTTTGTTAACAATCTTGGGGATGATGGCTGTAGTATATGTGTTGCTTTAGAGTCACGCCACGGGGATCCTACGTTCTCTAAACTCTTTGGAAAGAGTGTGCGCATTGACCGTATCCAAGGACTGGCTGATACACTTACCTATGAGGTATTTCACTTCTATCTTGTGGATTCTTATATACAGCTGAAACATTTTATTGGTTCCAACTTCCAAGAATCATTCATAAAAGTGTTTAAAATTGTTTGCGAAGTTTTGTTCTGTATAGCTAAATGAGTGTAGTAATGAGCATCTTATTTTTGTACTTAGTTAAGTATTTTGGTCTGAAAGGTGCAGAAATTCAATTAGTTTATCTACTATAACGTACCAATATGCACTTGACTTTCAAAGCCCCTTCTTTTGCAGACTGTATAACAAAATTTTTTAATTCTTGATATTTGTTATCACTTGGTGAAGTAACAGAGAGATCTTCTCCTGAAATTATGGTATTGAGCTTCAATTTTCACTACTTTAGCATGGTCTGTTGCGCTATGAAAGAGCATTTCTGCCCAAAAATTTAAGCTACTAGATGAAAAACCAATAATGATTTTATTAGTAATTTAATATCTACAACATGCTTCTCATCTGAAACCTTTTGAGCTTGTAGCATGGACAAAGTATAGGCCCACAATAGTTTCAATTTAAGTATGAAAAATAGAGGCAATGACAGACCATTTGAACCCTGAAACTTAAACTTTGATATGAACACTCATGATTGGTCTTGTTAGGAGCTCTAACATGTATCAATTCTAACTAGGTCAAGCCAAATTTATTAGCAGTTCACTCATGATAACTTCCCTCTACTTTTCTGCAGGACAAAGGAAATTGGTTTATCATTTTTGAATTTGAAATTTATTAGAACTTCACTAGCGTATGGTAAAATCACATACATCTCTTCTTGTTTTAGAATTCATATAGGCCTTTCTTGTTTTAAATTTTGGTATAAGATTCACAATCCTTTTTTAGGTTACTGTAACAGGGGTCATGCATCTAAAATTAATTAATTCATGTTTAGTTTGCTAATAAAAACTTTAATGAATGCCGCTACTAGTTAGAATTAACTTAATTTCATGTGTATAGTTTGGTTTTTCCATATATAATGGTACTTTTAAAACAAAGGGTGTATGTAGACTCTTTTTCAACGGAGGTGTATGTTATTTATTCTTTTCTTAAATAGATTGAAAACAGTGCCTTTTAAGGTTGCACTTTCAACAGTAATTTTAATCAATTTCCCCCTTTCAAATGATAGACAGGGGCAGTGATACAGCCAAATTTGGTAACTGCTCACTGTTCACTGTCATCTTTGCTAAAAAATAATTCTATAGTCGTGTCAACCAATAAATAATACGTTTTGAAGAAATTAACAGAATCCCACAATTATGGATATGTTTTCTTGGTTTCACTAATATATTATTTCTGAGATCACTGATTATATATTTATTGTACATGTTTTTATATGCTTTTTATGATCTTTTTCCAGCGCAACTGTGAAGCCCTAATGCTGCTTCAGAAGAATGGTTTAAGAAAGAAGAATCCTTCTATTGCTGTTGTGGCTACTCTGTTTGGGGATGGGGAAGATGTTGTATGGCTTGAGAAAAATCAATTAGCTGATTGGGATGAAAAAGAAAACATGGAGGGTCTTTTAGGAAGTGAAACCTTTGATAATTCCCAGCAAAGGGCAATTGCACTGGGTTTGAATAAAAAGAGGCCCGTACTGGTTATCCAAGGGCCTCCTGGTACAGGAAAGACAGGTTTGCTCAAGCATCTTATAGCATGTGCTGTTCATCGAGGTGAAAGGGTTCTTGTGACGGCACCCACTAATGCAGCTGTTGATAACATGGTTGAAAAACTATCAAATATTAATATAAACATTGTGCGGGTTGGCAATCCAGCTCGTATATCAAAAACTGTGGCATCAAAATCATTAGGAGAAATTGTAAATGCTAAGCTAGCAAGTTTTCGAGAGGAGTATGAAAGGAAGAAGTCAGATCTAAGGAGAGATCTTAGACATTGTTTAAAAGATGATTCATTAGCTGCTGGCATACGTCAACTTCTGAAACAATTGGGAAGGTCACTGAAGAAAAAAGAAAAGGAGATGATGAACGAAGTGCTATCTAGTGCTCAGGTTGTGCTTGCTACTAATACTGGAGCAGCTGATCCTTTGATTCGAAGGCTGGAAACTTTTGACTTGGCTGTTATAGATGAAGCTGGACAGGCAATTGAACCTTCTTGCTGGATACCTATATTGCAGGCAAAGCGTTGCATCCTTGCTGGTGATCAATGCCAACTTGCTCCAGTGGTATTATCTAGAAAGGCCTTAGAGGGTGGTCTTGGAATATCCCTACTGGAGAGGGCTACAACTTTGCATGGAGGGGTTCTCACCACGCGGTTAACAATACAATATCGAATGAATGATGCAATTGCTAGTTGGGCATCAAAAGAGATGTATGGGGGATTGTTGAAATCCTCTGAGACTGTTTTTTCCCATCTTCTTGCCGACTCTCCTTTTGTCAAGGTATACTGATCTTTGTCAGCGTTTGTACTTTTAACTTCACCATTGTTATTGTTATTTTTTGAATGGAATGCTTGACAAAGCCATTGATGCAGCGTACATGGATAACTCAATGCCCTCTGCTGTTGTTGGATACAAGAATGCCATATGGAAGTCTGTCAGTTGGTTGTGAAGAGCATCTAGATCCAGCTGGAACAGGCTCAATCTATAATGAAGGAGAAGCTGATATTGTCGTGCAGCATGTCTTTTCCTTAATTTGTTCTGGTAAATACATCTGTCTTTTAAATACAAATACTGATTCTGCTTTCTTTTTCTTTTCTTTAAAAAAAAAACAATACTCAAACATCCTTTTCCCGAAATGTGATTACTTTACAGTACCAATAGTAAATGGTGCCAGAAAGGCAACTTTACCAACAATAAAAGGGTGCCTCATAATCATACTTGGGTGCTCCAAGATTGATGGATTTTTAAGTCTAATGTATCCGCTGAAACTATTAGAACATTTGATACTCTGCTTAGCATGATCTCTTTTATGGATCTTTTCATTCGGGCCTTGATGTAGTGATTCCTGTTGTAGATTTTTAATTAAAATTAATCATGCTCCATATATAAAATGCATGTGATGGAGGTTTTAGTTTGACTTGAGCTTGATCTTGTTTTAGACCTAGCAATTTTTGTGTAATAGTTGTTAAAACATCTGAAAGTATGGTGTCATTACTTCTTTAAGTCATGTTGCATATAAACTTACTGCTTATTCCTAATTGATTGTCTCCCTGTAGTGAGTTTGCATGTGTTTTGATTGTCTTTAGCATAATGTTCAATAAATCACACTGGACGTGATGAGTTGATCAAGAAGATTGTATATAGATCCTGGTCGGGATTTAATTAGTGGTTCAGAGACCAATGTGCTAGTTTTATTCTGAACCCTGAATCCTTTGAAGCCTTCACATTGAACTCCATTTTTTTATTGCAATAAACTTGTGACATTGAGGAATTGAGACTCATGATTCTCTGGCTTGAGTTTTTAAGCAGTAATTGTTGAAAGGCCTATCAGTAATTGTAGGATAAGTGTTTCAAGTTTAAGTTGAGTTGTTGAAGGACTAGGAGTCTATTATTATTATCTAGGATCTGTAAGTTATTATTATGTCGGAGTTTAATAGTTATCTTTTAGTAGTATTTTTTAGTCTTATTTTCTTTAGATTGCTTTGCAATTCACTTTAGCTCCAGAAGTTTGTCTTGTAGTTAAAACTTAAAATATTATAGATAAAGGAAGGTACACATGCTGGGGTGGTGCATTTTTCTTCAGCCCCTATATTCTTCTCAAACTCGGACAATATTTATAGGCATGGTCAAGGATCACCTGACCTAAAAAACCGAAAGCCAATATGCAGGGACTCTAAGAATGGAATTTATGACTAATAAATTAGAGATCAGACATATACGTGTCAAAAGGTTATTTTCCTTGTTGCTTGAGACTTCTGAAATTCTTTAACTTGCTAAAATTCTTTTTAATTTTGTTGATTGGTCTAACTATAATTTGTATATTAAGGTGAATCTAGAAGCTTGAACACATAATTTGTGTCCATGCATGGCAAATTCTTTGGACTTTGTCACATGAAAGCCAGTTCAACTTGCTGACTGGTTTTACTGAAACTTCAATCAAGATTCATCTGAAAAGTTTATTATAAAGCTATAAAGCTAACTGTTTAGATATTGAGAATAAATAATTTAATATTAATGACTTTCTTATGGTTTAGTTATTGGTGCCTGTTAATTTTTGTTTCCAAGTTACTATGTCTGTTCTGTGTACCTGATGTACGTACTCTTAAATTCTAGTTTGTCCTTGAGTTTACCAGCCAAATCATCCTCAACCTTAATTTTCTTGCGATAATCCCTGTGTAATTTTTTCCTATATACAATAAAAGTTTATGAAAACAAATCTATTAGGTACATGTACAAGGTTTGTCTGTTGGCAATCTAGTTTTGTTTTTTAACATATCCAATTATCAATTATGTATATGGTTCTGAACTAAGAAACTTTCTGCAATAAAAGGGTCAATTATTTGAATTTTGCGCATGAAGGAATAAGATTTTTTATTTACCTGTGGCCAATGCTTTCTTAGAGAGATATTCCTTTATAATTTGGATCTGAAATGCAGGTGTTAGCCCCACAGCTATTGTAGTGCAATCTCCATATGTTGCTCAAGTACAACTTTTAAGGGACATGCTTGATGAACTTCCAGAGGCTGCTGGTACTGAGGTTGCAACTATTGATAGCTTTCAAGGTCGGGAAGCTGATGCCGTCATTATATCCATGGTATCTTGGTTCTCTTGTGTCATCTATTCTCTGATTGATAAATTAATTTATTCTTACTTGATGAGAAAAGAAATATTTGAAAGGAGAGGATCAAATATCATCAGAAGTCTCCACAAAAAACTCTTAACAACAATAGTTGTATACTGCAAAGATAACCGTTGTAGGAACTAGCAGAAACTAGCATTGGTGTTTCTATATATATATATAAACTAATGTTGTTCTTGTTCCTTGTTATATGATAAATAGGTACGTTCAAACACTTTAGGTGCTGTTGGATTCCTTGGTGATACCCGAAGAATCAATGTGGCCATTACAAGGGCACGCAAACATGTAGCAGTGGTATGTGATAGCTCTACAATCTGCCACAATACCTTCTTGGCAAGACTTCTGCGTCATATCCGACATTTCGGTAGGGTCAAGCATGCAGATCCAGGTAGTTCTGGAGGCTCTGGACTTGGAATGAATCCATTGTTACCCTCCATTAATTAACTCTGCTTTCAAGCTTCATGCTTGATATTATTTTCCACATAATTATTGATGTGCATACCCTAGCTGGCGTTTCAGCTAGAAACATACATGTATAGCAACCATATACATATACAAATTGATCACATCTTTATATCAACTGTCTTTTTGCCAGCCCCAACTGGAGGGATGGATTAAAAGCTTAGGATATAAAAACACTCAATAAATGATTCAACGACATGAACTACTTAAATGTTAAATTGAGCTTTTCTTTTAACCGAAAAGGTTAAATTGAATTTTGATTGAACTCAAACAATGATTAAATATAAGCACTTTGTTACTAAAATTTGAGGTTATATTTAATTTTGTTTATTGTTAATGTAGCCTTTAATATTTATTTTTTTAATCTCATATATATATATGAGTGTTTTTAAAAAATTAGTACTCTCTCTCTCTCTCTCACTTCAATTTGATGGTCTCTCTCTCTGCTCTGATCCTTTGTTGTCCTGTTTGCCCGTTTGGGGATTGAATTCTGCAATTTTTTTTTTCTATATTTCCTGTAGAGTTAAAGAAAAAAAAGAAGAGAGAAAGAAAAAAAAAATTTAAATCCTATATATTTATTATTTTATGGGATTTGTATTTTCTCGCTTTTCCTCTTTTCTTTTTAATTCTACAAAAAATACCTGAAGAGAAAAATATATAGAATCTAATCCCTTTATTTTGAACCATTGGTTGCTTGCGCCTATGTTTCTTTGAACTCCAAAATAATTCTTTTTCACTTTTGCATTTCAAAACAAAAGACGCACAATTTGGGGCCGAACTGCTTCTTCATCTTCCTCTCCGATTCATCTTCTCTCTTATTTCATTTCTTCACGCAGTTTCTTTGAACTACTTTAGAAAAAAGTTCAATTTATTGTGGTCCTAGTTGGACAGTTCTAGATATTGTGGTCGCACATTATCTGATTGACAGATATAGCATTTACTTTATACATTCTCTTGTACAACATTGAGCAAATGAAAAGTTGCTTTAGGGCGAGATGTTACAATAACATCCTAATTTATCAAGGGATTGCGAATTCAAATTGATATTATATTATATTTTATATAATATTTCTCAACAAAACGTACTAAATTTAATGTCTTAGAAGTTAGAAATGTGTGATATATGTATATAAATTAATGTCATTCATATATAGGAAATTAATAATTACATAAATCTTATCTTTATTATAAATCTATAAATATCCTTATAAAATTAATGCCAAATATTATCGACCTCGAACTCAATGCCATCTCTGGCCAAAACTTAGAATTCTCCTCCTCCACGGTCGTCATGCAATGTAATTAATTTTACCAAATATTTTAATATTTTCTTTTTTGGAAAGGGGACGAATATGTCAATCCAAGCTTCTTACACATCGCACTATATCTTCAAGACAATGAACAATGAAGAAAAACACAAAGGTAAAAAGGTCGATGAATATCGAAGAATTGAATGAAATAGGGAGTCGTATATTATTTTATGCATTTTATAAAATTAAATCAAGTATTAAAATAATCAAATCATCTAATTGATTTATTAGATCTTTTCATCAAGAATTTGAATCATATTCACGAATCCTTTCCCACCTATTAGCTAAAGCACAAAACAAAAGGAAGGTCCAAAGAATCAACCACTTTCTTTATGTTGATAACTATGTGATCTCTTTTAAAGACTAGGGACAAGCCAGACATAATAAGATAAACTCCATATTAGATCCATCGATGCCAAAGAGCTAGTGCTTTGCGATGTCCACTAGTAGACCAGCTTCGGTTGCACAAAGGAGGACTAGCTAGGATTGCACAAATTTTATGCCCTCAGACAAGCTCTCTTAGCCAGACAAATATGGAGAATCTACACTCAGCAAGACTCCCCAAGTGAAGATTATTGTGTATACATAAAACAGGACAGACTGCCCTCAAAAGAAAGAACATAGCCTTATATGAGAACACTTAGATGGCAAGTGGAAAAAACGAACACCTGCCCCTAGCAGCCTTTGGTTTAGGTCTTTAGCAGAAACGAGCAATGTCTCAAAGGTCTTGATGACCATGGTCAATGGATCCAAGTCAAAGTGAACTCCCTGTTTGACTAGAATACAACTACTCATATCTATTAGACCATTGCATCATGGTTCGGCCAAAAAAAAACAAAAGACCATTGCATCATGGCACGACAACCATACAATCTCAATTCTCATCCTCAACCACAATGGCAGAGAATACGACTACTAGATAAATAAGAGAATGCTGGACCTGACATAACTGCCGGTTTGGGACACAACATCAATGAGATGATTTTCCTAATTTGCTGGAGCATCTACAAACACAAACACATACACTTTTCAAACAAGAACCAGATAATGAGAGCAACGTGTTAACCCTTCTTCAAGTTTCAAGATCCTCTGCTGGCAAACCACTTCTCCAGCTCCTCACAGACCTCAAGGGCAAACCCACTCAAATCCGACAACATTGGCAGGAGCAACTATCCAGGTCAACTGGAAGGCTTGAGGCAGTGAAAACTCCTTGCAGTTGTTGGCCAAATTTACCAAGGCAACAATATAAGAAACTTTGTTAGCATGACCTAGTTTTCACCATCTGTCTCAAGAATACCCTGGGACTTCACCTAAATCAAATTAGGTAGGTTTTTTTTTTTCCTGGCAATAAATGGTCTCCCAATGCTTGGCGTTCGTAAATGCCTGATAAGGGCTAACATGAAAAAAGCCACTTCTGATAATTTGAGTAACATAACATAAGCACTAGATCCACAAAATACCTCGGAATTATACAAGTATAGACATAATTTCATAAAATACACAATTAAAAAAAAATTGTATTTGATGTTCGTATATGATAATTACTCAAGGATTTGTCTGGTGCATCATGTGATTTTATTTAATATGATACATGGATCCACATATTTAGCTTAGCTTCAGCAAGAGAAAACATGATGTATTAAGGACCTATAAATGGCCTTCAGCTGGGTGGGGCTGATATGTTCGGCGCCTAAGCTGAGAATCTGGATTGGGTTGCTGCAAAAATATTCTTGTTGGATCATTTGGATCAACATACCTGCATTTTTGTTTTTTAAAAAAATTTAGCATTCTTACAAATTAACTATATAAATTCACAGCATCACATTTACTTACGCATGTCTCATCATCTCATCTACAGGAGTGTGAGATGCTTGCAAAGGATCCACGCGAGATTCTGCCGCCATATTGGCTTGTTGATTATATTGCCTCACTGAAGCAATCAAATTGAAGAAAAGTGGAATGAAAGTTCCACAGCCCCCTTCTTTGAACAAGATCTTAAATGAATGTGTGGAATAAAGGGCTCTGTGTTGGTCATCTGGGACTACCTATATCCATTTTACAGAATTCATGTTGTAGTACATACATCACAGTGCATCAATAAGAGAAGAATACAAGGACTCAGGACTCGGTATAGCAAAAAAAAAGAAAAACAGGATTCCATAATCCCTGACTACAACTTACAGGCTCAACAAGTCCAGAAATATTGTTGCAGTGAAATATTGGCTGGTTAAATTTTTCACCACGGATGTAAAGCTGCATAATCAAGAAATCAACAGATCAGCAAGTAAGGACCGTAATAATGGAAATAAACATATAACGTTTTTTTTTTTAAGTTTTCTACTGTGTTTCTCAAACCGACATGGCATGAGAGAAGATCCAACTGAACAAGATTACAACAGAAGTATTTGGCTGGTAGCCAACGTTTCCTGATCTGTTGCAGAGGAATAACGAAATAACCCTTTTCAACTCCATTTTCTTTCTCTAACAGGATCACAAAAAGACTTAACACGTGGATTGGCCCTATAGGGACACCAAAATAAGTAAAGGACTAGAGTAAGACCCCACAACCTACCATTTCAGCTAATTCATCCACTGAACTACATCAACACTAATCCCAACCAACCCACACTTATTAAATTGATATTGCATCGCACAATCTCCCTCAAGCTGGTGAATGGATGTCTTGCATTCCCAGCTTGGATAGATGTTATTCCAACTAGGCTAAAGGATTTTCCTTGGTAAGTATCTCTGCTCTGTGGTACCCGGTAAGGATATATCCAAGTGAAATTATGCCCAACTATATCTTTTCTTTAATGAAGTACTTGTCCATCTCAATAGACAATATGTTCTGTCCTATCATGATAAACTGGATTTTTAGCAATACTAACGACTGCTTGGCTGTCACTTTGAGCTTTGATAAAGTCCTTTCGCAGGATTTGAAGCTCTTCCAGAAGTTTTTTCAACCGTAATCCCTCACAAATACTTTTAGCCAAATTCAACCTCAACACTACTTTATCCATACATAGGAGCACTAACCATTAGTTGTACGTCCATCAAACTAGCCTAAAATGGTAAAACTAAAAGGGCATATAACATTGTCATAAAATTTAAGGGGTACAAAATGATTTTCTTTCAATGAGTTCTCTAGATAATCAAATCTAATCAGGTAAAAAGAAGCTTGATTAACTAATACAGTGATCATTGTATTATTTATCATGGTTTGTATAATTTATGTTATCACGTATAAACTTATACTATCAGGAGGGTGTTTTGGGGGGAGGGAGGGAGGGAGGAGAGAGAGGCGTTGGTTGAGTGGGAGTTGGGCCTGGCATTAATGTGGATGAGACGTAGGCTATTACTTTTCTTGCGCTGTTATCCCTTTTCTGTTTTGTGCATCCAAATCCTCCGTCTTCCCTACCTTCTAAACCTATCAACTCTCTAGTAATGATGAGATTACCTTGCTGATATTGAGCAGAATAATACTTAGAGCAGAGGTTCTATCAAGAAATGAAAGTAATCATTAACTATTATATTTTTTTAGCATTAAGTTTATATATGCAATGACTAATGAGTAGCATATAACCATGGAAACAATGAGAAAAGCGGCGTTACATACCAGAGGCATATCAAAAGCTACAAAATCTCCAACAGGAACTGTAGCAACAAAGACCATGCGTATGTTTGACAAATAGATGGTTCCCTTTGTTTTGAGGTGACCACCTTGATTTCTGATTATACATGCCAAATATTAATAACAAAATGATGATTAAATCAACATTGCATCCAAAACTACCTCACCGCAACAGAAAATTAAAAGGGAAAAATAGAAAATGAATCCAACTCATTTAAGTATAAGAAGAACTTAGACATTTAGCTTATGAATATTAGCACTAAGAATTTAGCTTATGGATGGATATTAGTACACTAAGTCAATATGATGAAAAGCGAAGGGGAATACTGGGGGAAAAGGAAAATTGAAAAGATCAGTATTAGGATTACCATGTTATGGGCTTTTGTTAGTAGATTAAAGAGAGTTTTAAGAGAAAGAGTGATAATCTACAACTTTTTGATAAGTGCTGTTGAAAATGATAAGATCCTAATTTATCTTTATTATTTATCATTTAAATTTAAGTTTTAAATTTATTGTCATATAATAAGCTTGTTATAGAGCCTGATCTTTATCTAATAAAGATTAATATCTACTAGTTAGATATTAAAAATTTAAATAAAGGGATTTGGTGGTTAGGTTGTTACAACAATCCTTACAAATTGTTTACAGCAGTATTAGTCAATGAGTTATCTCTGATTTTTACAAGTACTCATATCATCATACTTCTAATATTCAAAATGTACCTTTACCCATTCCATCAGTCATATTCATTTCCCCATTGCTGGTCTGTAATCCATTCAGACAATTGTCCAATGTAAAATAGAATATGATCATAAACAGAATGCCTCTAGTTATCAATACTTTAAAAGCAGTCTAATCCTAATAATAGGTTGGAAGACACAGAAAATGATAAGAAATGGCAAAGCTAGCTAGGAGGAACTTGCTGATTAGAGCCTAATAAAGTCCTAAACTAAGTAGTTGATTGCCAATTAAGGAAGGATTCATGCACCTGTTTATATATATATATATATATATATATGAAATTTCATAACAAAAGAAGTGTTACAAAATATGAGAATAGAAACTGAAAAGGAGAAGTACAAGAAAACAAAGCCAAAAGCAATCACTAATCAATTATCTCACAGAGCAACTGAGTTTCTTAGCAAATATAAGATGGTAACCTCCTCTACTGTCTTTTAACTGTTGGCTAAACCTTCAAACATAGCTCCTAGTAATCCAGGTAAACTTATCTCTCGGTTCTTCTTAATTCTTATCAATCTGCTTCATGGAACTCAGGTTTTATTTTAAGCAATGCTTGAAAATAGTTTCCCTTTACTGCAAGATCTTGTCTACAGAAGCATAGCAAAACGTGTGAGGGAAATTAAGGGAGAAGGCCAAGTGGTTACTGTCCATACTGAGAGCAGCATGAAAGAGGCATGCTATTGCTAACACTACTGCACTACTTTGCTAAAGGCAGATGATATAGCCATTCCCATAATACATCTCAAACACCCATAGCCCATAGGCAAACTACTAGCTTGTGAATTGTAAGCAAAAGAATAATATACAGCCCAAGCAATTTGAACAGGCGCTACCAAATAAAGTTACGAAGATAAGAGTCATATCACTCAATAAAAACAAGCATACTGTGTAATTCACTACAAGGTCCATAAAAATTTAACCATATAAACTTAAATGAGATGTGATCCAGAAATGGCCATATTCTAAGTCTCTTGATTCCACAAAACAATTCTTCTCATTTTGTACCTTTAGCATGTCAGACATAAATAGCCATCGTATCAACATCTTTTACATTCTTTTCCAGAAACTAAATCACTTTCTCAAACTATGTAGCATTGCACCATAACAGCCACTAGTGACCATTTGGATAGACTTTTTTTTACCAAAAGCCCCAAGGTGCTTTAGGTTTAAATTAGTTACTATGAGGGCTTTGGAGTTTCCAACTCTTCGTGCAGGGACTCAATAAATAGAATGCACTCAAAGCCCAGTAGCCTACTAATTCCCAAACCGATGCCTCAGGCTATATTGATTCAGTAGCAGCTACTTCACAATGCTAGACGCTGGTAAAGGTTATCTAACCACAGAAAAGGATTGAAGATTTTATCTACGAAAGAAGCCAGTAACTTGTGTGTGGACACATTCCCTAAAAAACCTAATTACAAAATTTGTGCATGTACAATACCGACAAACACTTCATCTATTGTACTCTATTCCTAATATTTAAAATATAAAAGAATAAACAAAGTATCCTTTGATCAAGATATACGTACCCAGGGATCTTATCGACCTCGAATTCAACGCCATCTCTGGCCAAAACAAACATCTCGTTCATAAAAGGAACGGGCATCCCATTGGGAAATAGTTGAGGATTCAGAGCCATAGGCGACGGATCTCGATCGAAATTCTTCAGGCGATAATCGGAAATTATATTAGCCCTATGTTATCCGCGGATGTTTCCAGAGAAAGTGTAGTTCTACGCTTAGAAACACGAAAGGCTTTGCCGTTCCCGTTTAGACGGATTTCTACCTAGATTCTTCAAATAATTTATCTAATTTTAGTCCCTAATATTTACCTTAAATTCTATTTTGATCTCATATTTTTGTAGTTTCGTTGTGGTCCTTAATGTTCCCAACAGTTCCGTTTTGTTCCTTAATTATTGAAGGTAATCATGTTTGAATATGATAAAATTAGAGTTATAGATTACCCTTAAATTCTTTCTCTATCTAGCAGGGACGCGAAGTCAAATCGCACTTAGAATTGGGTTGAAAGTGAATAACTTATTTCATGAAATTAGTTTTATTTTTGTTGTTTTAAATTCGAATGCGACTAAATTGAAATTATAAGTTACTCTTGACGAGTTCTTGAAATCATTGATAAACAACATCAAATAATATTCCAAAAATTAGCATGTTCAATTTAAGGAAATATTTTTTGTTTTCATATTCTGTTTTCATTTCTAAAATTCTATTTTCATTTATAAATTTTCAATATTTAAGAAATATATTTGTTTTTATTTAATTTTTATATGCTTTTAAATTTGATTATTACTAAATGATTATATTAACTTGATTAAATAATTTACTTTTGTGTAAAGTTACAAAATATCACAAATTTGTTTTTAGAAATACTAGAATGTCTTTTTTGTGTTTCTTATTTTCAACTTGTTTCAAGAAATATTTCCAGAAAATATTTTTCATAAAAACTTTACAAAACACATTTTTAATTATATTTCCTATTTTCAGTGAAAATAAAAATAAAAAACAGCAACCAATCATGCCCTTTGTTCTTAAGCCATTTTTGGATAGTATTGTGAGGGATGACAACAACTAATCAAGGGACCAACGAATCTAACATTTATTTCTTTTGGAGACTAAGGGCCTGATTGGTTCATGAAAATATTTTCTATTTTCATTTCTTATTTTCATTTTGCAATTTTCAACATTTTAAAAATGTGTTAGGTTTCCATTGTGAAAATAAAATTTTAGAAACAAAGTTTAAGAAAATATAATTTTTAAAAAAATATGATTTTCATTTCTATTATAATATTTCAAAAACTGAATTGTTAGTTCAATAATTTATCAGAAATCAGATTGTTATATCTTGTTCTCATTAATTGTTCTGCTGTAGCTTGAAGTATCATAACATCTTTCTACTTCTGGTTTTATAGACTAAATCCTGGAATTTAGAATTTGCTTTAATTGCAACCCTTAGTTGCATCTACATAACTGGGAAGTGCTAGCTGGGAAGGTCGCACAGTTTGTTTGGAATCTCATGCTTTTTAATTTACTGAATGACGAATATGACAGATAAATAATATGATACAGAAACCAGCTAACAAAATTGTACTAATTTGGCCATTAAAAATACAATAGGAACAAAACCTGTACAAAGCCAAACATAAAGGAAAAGGGAAGAGAACCACATTTTATATTTTGATGTCCTCCATATCAGAAAGGTGGTTGACGAATGAATAAATTAACAGTTGACGATCCTTAAAAACCCGGTAACACTGTAAGGTCTGCTATTCCTCTAGGTAGTTCAGCAATTGCTTTTAGCATAGCTAACCTGTTCTTTCTGACCTTGTCATCATCCTACACGGGGACACAAAAATAAGGCACTTTTTATCATTTTTTTTTTCTAGGAATATTTTTTTTATTAAAATCCAACTCATACCTAGTATTACACAATCCATTTTTATTGACATGAATAATCTTTAAAAATGGGACAAATGAACTAATTGGAATTTTAGATACGTTGGTTATGTTGAGCTTTCTTACTCTATATCATATTGATTGAATGGTTATATTATTATAGCTTTTAATTATAATAGAATAAAACAAGATGAATGGAACCATAACTTTATTATACAGTTTGAGAGGAAATAGCTCTACATTGTCAATGCCTCTAAGGTAAAGGATCCATCGATAAAGCTAGAACAAGATAAAGAGGACGTGGGAGAACTAGGTCCAGCAATCATATTTGGAAACAGGTTGCCCACATTTTATGGACAATTAAACTGGCGGGAAATTTAATTCCTAGAGAACTTGAACGATAAAGGGGCCGAGAAGGGAGGAAAAGGATGGTTGAACAGTAATTTTCTTCTCTCTTGTTTGGAGAAACTTTCTTCATCAAAATTTCCTATATTAGAGTAGCTTAAAATCACAGGGTGGATTTTGGGGCTAAGATGAAAATTCTCAATTCTTTTCCTTCCTTGTGCTACAAAAGATGGGAAAGGTTTCAATGAAAACTCCCCTTTCTGTCCATTATTCCCGTCTAAACATAAAGCATCAGTGAAATGGTTCAAGAGACCACAAATTAGCACTCTACCTGTTGCCTTTAAAACTATAATTACCATGATGCTTTACTGTGTTACTTAAGATTCATTTCTTATTATATTAGCATGATTGCTGAGTTCTGACTTCTGACAACCTCAAATATGGTTGGCGCAGATTTTATTCCAGGAATCAATGACTTGATGGATGCCCTTCTTTTAATTCCAAAGGATACATTTTCCAATTCAACTAAACTAAGGATTACAAAAATGACGAAATAATGAATAGTAAAGGTAACATACCACCATTACGAAGACATGGTCAAAGAAATCCTCAAGTGGCTGTATCAGTTCAGACGAAGTTTCAACAAAATTATTGATCTCAAGATCTGTACAGGGAAGGAAACTCCAATAAAAGATTAATTAATAATTATAATTAAATGAAAAAAAAAGAAAACCAAGTTAGGGAAACACATACTATCATTGATATGGGTAAGGCAATGACAAAAATAAATAGAATAACATCCAACAAAACGTGAAACATTAATGGTACCTGGATAAATTCTTTTCTTAACCGACAAAAAGGTGTTCCACAATACTCTCTCTTCATCTGTTTCAAAGGCAGCCTCATCCACCTGATTAGTCAAGTTTCATGCAGTGAGAGATATGCCGCAGTTACTAGAAGATACAGAATTGAATAATAATATCCCCTTCATTCCTTGGCATTCACATACAAGATTCATAATTGAGTCCATAAATAAGTGAAAACTTATTTGAAACTAATTTCAAATTACTTTTAATCAGACACTAAAGTTTGTCATACAAAACCGAAGAATGAGATTACTCTGCTGCAAGCAAAGTAAGGTTAACAACACATCCATTAATTACTAATTCTTTGTTAATAATCAATGCTAATCAATAGTTGACCCTTATAACTACTTACAATCCCTAGAATATAGGTTATCCATCAATCTGCTAAAAATTAGGGACATCCACTCACAACAGAGGATCTTAATATCACAAGTATGTGTTAGATTTATTGAAAGAAACTGGAAAGTTGGGAGTACGGCAATTGCAACACATATTGAATCAAACCACATACTTTGTGAAACTGCTGCAGATACATGGTAGGCAAGGGATCCTATCAAAGATTTGTGGGAAGGCTGGTTTATTTGTCCCACAAAAGGCCAGATATAACTTGTGTCATGAGTATTGTGAGACAGTTTATGCATAATTCTTAGGAATATCATCTCAAAGAAGTTCATAGGTACTTTAAGGCTACCCCAGGAAAAAGCATCGTGTTTAGGTAAGGGAAAAATTTTACTTTAGAAGTATATGAGATGCAGATTATGCAGGATCCCTAGTGGAAAGGATATCTATGTTTGGATATTGCACATTCCTTAGCCATAACCTCATCACTTGGAGAAGTAAAAAGCATAATGCCGCAGTGAATCTTCTGTGGAAGTGGAGTTTACTTGGAATGGTACTAGCAAGTTAAGCTTTATTGTGATAATAAATCTGATATTAACATTGCGCATAATCCAATACAACATGATTGTACCAAATACATTGAAGTGGACAGGCACTTTATCAAAGAAAAGGATCAGCTACCACTACAATCCAAGATTTAATTGTCAAGTTTGGCATGGAAGATATCCCCTCACCAGTTTAAGGGGGAGTGTTAAGAATCAATGCAAATCAATAGTTGACCCTTGTAATTAGTTACAATACCTAGAAACTAGGTTACCAATCAATGCCTCAAAATTAGGAATATTCATTTTCTGCAATTAGTTTCTTCCTAGGATAGCTAGCTCTTTTGTTTGTGTATAAATACCCTTGTATCCATCAAACTAATATACAAGCAATTCTTTCAAACATTTTTTCATTCTTCAACTGTTATACTGCTATGTCCAGATTAAACATTCCCTGGGAGAAAAATTACAGTATCACTCATTTTGAACATTGTCAATAGTATCAACAATATAGTCAACTAAGCTTCATAATTAAATTTGTACAGAAAATTGATCTTCTCAGGTGTTTTGCGCTTGAAAATAAGTAAAACAATCACTTAAATAGCCTCTTATAAATACATTCTAATAAGTTAAGGCTCTAGTGTTATGTAGAGTTTGTACAAGTTGTGACATCAAAGTACCGAGTCTGGAAGATTGGTCAGCTAAAATAAGAAAGTAGTGGAATTTTCTAGTATCTACGTACTCAAATCAACCAAAAACGAAAGGTCTAAAAAAAATAATAATCTGTTCCATTAAAGGATCATGTATTATGGTCTTTGGCCACTTCTGATTATCAGTGATAAAAAGAGCTTTCATAGCTTTATATTGTACTTCTAAGAGACCTCTAATTCTAGAATATTTACAAAAAATAAGCACTGCGATCAGTAATTAGAAAGTGTCATATTCCAAGGAATTATGAGTAGCTCCATGTTAGTGCCTTAATTTCTGGTGCAGCATTCGTGCACCCTGTCTAGAATGCTCTGCATTAACTTCTAACAATTAAATATTTATTATAAAACTTAATTAAAATGTGGTTGTCTCAATAAATCTACCACTTTAGAACATTTTCAAATATGTCAAAAATTTATATTTTAAAAAACCTTATTGTGAAGCTCATCTTCCTTCCCACGGACAATTCTTGTGGGCCGTGAGTATGCCTCTACAACTTTTGAGAAAAGCTTGCCTTTTGATAATTCTTCCATCTACAACCATTGCAAACCATGAATAAGGAAAAATAAAGA
The DNA here is from genome assembly GCA_003254925.1 of Chamaecrista fasciculata. NCBI lineage: Eukaryota > Viridiplantae > Streptophyta > Magnoliopsida > Fabales > Fabaceae > Chamaecrista > Chamaecrista fasciculata. Next base: position 91,342 of record QANZ01041863.1, read on the forward strand.
TATACTATTCACAGTTACAACTTAAAGAAAAGAACCACAAAAAAAGAAAAAGGGTAAACGGAAAATATAGAATGAACTTCCGTCAGTGAGTCATGGACTCTGAAAATTTGAAGTCCATTACATTATCATCTAGTTTTCAAGATCCAAATCCTTGTTACTTATTGGCATTGTTCAATACTGTAAAAAATAAAAGAAAGAGAAAATACACAATAAATCCCCTCCATTAAGAAGGCTTGTGTTACATCTATTAATAGTTATAATACAGATAAAGCTGTTTAGTTAGTGTCTTTGTGATACAACCCATGTGAGACTTCCATAGTATTCCTAGACGACAGGAAACAGCCTAGTACTAATATAAAGCTCAATTCTATCACTGAATATAGTTAACAACTAAGTTTATAAATAAATTTGTCAATGTAGGCTCAGCAATCTTCAATTAGCAACAATTTTACTTTTTAAAAATAAATGTATCCTCTTTAAAATGCAAAAAAAAAAAAAACAAGAAAAATATGGCAAGATTTTACTTTATATGCTGATTGTGCTGCTAGAGAAGGAAAGTTTGCTCGCTCTGCAAGGATGGAACGAACTACTTCTGCACTTACTCCCTTATCAACCTGTCACAAAAATGTGATAAAATGGTAAGATTCATCTGGCCATTGTTTCTGAGAAAGTATTTAATTAGAGACATGACTTAAAGGCCTTATGCACAGACACAGCAAGTTAGTAAGTAATATATGTGAAAATGTACGTATTCTCAAGAAATGTAGATTAAATATGATGATCAGTGTTTGAAAAGCATGTTATCAGTCGAAAGAATTCACAGTGGATTATCAATGCTCCAAAACTCAAGCATACAGGTTTTTGATATGTAGAGAAACAAAGAATACTACTAAAGGGGCTATACACATTGACTATTCTAAATTATATTCTAACACCTAAAAAACATTCATAACTCTAGATAATTACAGCTAATCACAATAATTACCGAATAAATAGCATTTATCTCACAATAACATTAAACTTTAAAAACTCTAGAAATCCATAAAGTAATAATACTACATATCTTAAATTAAATTTACTATAACAAACAAGTTTGAAAGAGAACTACAAAATAACACTAAACTTTGAAAAAAATTATGGTGGGTTGATGAGCCAACCCACGTTGGTTGTCTCACAGTCTCACCATTAGTTGTTGGCTGGGTGAGCTAACCCATGTGAGTAATAACCACTGGTGGCCCGATAATTCACCAACCCAACTCACTGTTTTTGCTGGGTTAAGGTCTAAAAGTAGTATAATGTTACAGACTCAATAGTGTGTTTAAAGTTGTTTATTATGTTATTTTGTATGTTACTAACAATGGGTGTGTTTAAAGTCATTGTTAATTATGTTTGAAGTTGCATACATGGTACATCCCATAATCACATTAACATCACATCTTTAGTTTGTTGTTTGTAAGTAATGTGATATATATATATATATATATTTAACTCATGATGATTGAGAAAATATGTAGAATATGTCTAATGTATTAAAAAAATAAATTAAAAAAATAATAAAAAATTTTTAAAAGAAAATGAAAAAAAAAATGTGGGTTACGTACAAGACCTAACCCACAACTCATGGTGAGCCAATCCGGCTGAACTAGGTTGGCAGCACGTGAGTGTCAAACACCCCCTGTTTGGGGGCTAATGCTATTTCCACAGCCTATTTTTCAACTAATTGAGATACATCGTTATGCCACTCACTTTATGAAAACATTCCCATATTAAGAATGATAATATGAGGAATCAGGTATTCACAATCAATCAAATAACTACATTTATGAACATAACATACCAGATACTGCTCTAGTCTCCGAGTAACAAATTGATGTACCTAAAGGTAAAATCATAATGATCAGATTTTGATTCCATACAAATTTAAACAGGTAGAAAATACACACACAGATATATTGGAAATGCTATTAAAAAACACCCCAATCATGTACATACCCCATAAGAGCGAGGACTTACTCATTTAAAAACCCAATGAGACAATTTCTAACCTCCACATAACTAGTTCAGAGATTATATGTGTGTATATATATTATCCTTACACACACACACACAAATGGAATTAAGGAAAATTTTTTAATTGATAAGATTTTTTCATTTATTATTCTATGTGAAAGCAAATAATAAGGTATATACTGTCAACTCTCTCTATCCTTTTGGTCACACTTCCACCAGCTCATAAAAATTATAATTGCTATTGAAAAAACACTCGGCACTGCGTTGGCCAAATTTATTAACAAATAATTGTAAATCATTAAGCAACTGTTACCTAAATCACTAAAATATTAAGGAATAGAGGATTTTCAACTGACTTCATCAATTACTCGAGGATCAACTTTGATGGACTGGACATCTGCGGCAAGTTCTAGAGCCTGTTTAAAATCTAGTTTTTTATTCTTCTCCACCAACAATTGCACCTGAATTGAACAAAGTGATGCAGCTCTGTTTGCATAAGTATTTGACTTTCAATCATTTAAAAAGGGTAAATATAAATATTAAGTTATACTTACAAGACCATATGAGATTCTCCTCAGGCCGAATGGGTCATTTGAGGAACTAGGTTGACAACCAGAAGCAAATAAACCAACCAGGCTATCTAATCTGCAGGACAATTAACATATCGAATAAGGGTACAGAACTTCGTTGTTGATGGAATTGTGAATATTCTAGCTTCCCCAAGTACGTGATAGTTCCATCCCAGAAGGGTAAAGAAAGTTCTAGAAGAGACAAAAAAATGCTATGCATTTTGAATAAATAGCTGAAATAAAACTGTTCAATTTGCCAATGCCAGGAATGAAAAAAGTATTAATGTCACTTCAAAAGTATAATTCATCTTTTTATGGCAGGATATTTAGCTTGCAATTACATTAATTGCGAGAAACAGCAAGAACACGGGAAGAAACAATTCTGACTTTTTGTTCCTTAACTGATGATTAGGTAGGGAAAACTGCAGCTATTTATAGATAAAAAGAGCAAAGAAGAAATCAAAGTTTCCCTTGAATCCAGGTAATTTGCACCCTAACTTAAAAAAAATCAGCACCTGAATAAGGCTAAATAATTAGAGTAATTACAAAATAATTAGCATTTATCTCATATATTCATCTAACTTTTATTTCCTACATTTTCATCTTCCCAATTCTTAAAATTATCAATCTTTTTCAATCTGATACAAAAGAAAAAGAAAAAAAAACTGAGGCGGCCCAAAGGCCACAGTAAGCCATAGTAGGAGAGTTTTATGAATCTGTTGTATGTCAGCTCTCTTTCTCTATCTTTATTAATCATATATGCAAATTCAACGTATTTAAAAGAAAAAGGTTCTTATATCTTTTACTATTTCAAGCACAACTGCCAAGCAACCTTGAGTAAACCATAATCAGTATGCTACCCATTCCCTATAGCACCAATAGGTTTCATACTTGTAATATGTAATTATCTAAGAGACAGGAAAATATTGATGTGCAATTATATTTTCACCTATCAGCAATTGCCAAAACTATGCCAGCATCACTTTGGGGAAGCATGTCGCCTGAAAATCTAGGAAGAGTGATCTCAAACAATGCATCTGCAATCTACAAGGTATGGAGTAACAGAGGAAAGAAGCAAGGTTATTTACAAATTTAATTATATTTATCACATATTAGTAGTAACCATATACAATGGCCTGGAGTGGGATAAAAGTAAATTTTATTTTTAGAATTATAAAATAAAATAGCAATAATAGACATCAGTAGCAAAACAACCTGCTCTGAGTATCCATCTCTAAGAGCATAATGACGACCCATTATTCCAGAAAGTGACGTAAATTCTGTGACAACTGCAGTGGCTAGATCAGACATAGCAAGTGATGCAGCATCCTGGACAATTTGATGCACATCTTGACTGATTTCCAAGAATAAACATAGTTTAGTAACCATGTTTTCAACACGAGTCATCTTATCCAGCATGGTTCCAAGCTTCTCCTGTTGGTTTCATTAGATGTTAAAACCAAAAAGCTATTACAGACTAAGCACTGTTTGATGAACTATCACATGCTGGTGATTATCAATAATCAATTCAGCTCAAAAGCTCAAGTAGTCAAATTGTCAAGAGAAGGCCAAATGGTCGATTACTAGATTTTAAAATAATCTATACACATCCTCTCATATGAAAGTTCTTTGGGCTTAAAAAGTGGATGAAGCACTGGCCTAAGATACCTTATGCTGAAATAAAATTTAAATTGAGAATGGATAGAACAAATATAAAATTTTAAATTACTCTATTAGAGGCTCTAACATCCTTACTTTTGATACCTGGAACGTGGCAAGCATGGCCAAAAAAAATGAAAAATGAAACTGAAATTGGATTGACTTTCAAACTATTTCTAGTGAGATCGCCAAACGATCACACCAAACACCATGAAGGAAAATTGACAGATGAAGGAAATAACAAATAGATTTTCAAAAATTATTTTGAAATCCAAATCATACCAGCTTGATTCTCAAATTATCTTCAAAGTCGCTAAATAAATTTTGAAATGATTTCATCTTTCAAGAAAACAACCAATAAGGAAGTATTAACAACATTGACCATGTGAAATACTTTTCAACCAGATGCTTGAGGTAGGCGTAAAATCAAAGGGAATGATTGTAACAGGAAAGCACGAAATCTCAAATGAGGAGTTTTTAGAATCATGAAGCAAATTGAGTTGACATGGAGGTTCACTCTCAATATAGTCATTGATCTTGAACTTTGAGACTCACTGCAAGGTCTTTTATGGAGTGATAAATGAAGCATAGTTTCTCCTTGACACTATGCTAGAGAAAGCAATAGAACAAGCATGGTTAATGTTGTGAAAAATGACCGAATGAAAGCCGTCTCAAAAGATAAATTTGCTTCAACACCAGTTGCGTGAGTAAACTAAGAATAGTTTGAGAATCAAGCCTATATAGGTTGGCTTCTGAAATGATTTTTCAAATTCGACGTTAGTTCTTTTTCATTTTTCCAGCATAAGCATCAAGTTCGAGAATATGTTGTTTGTTCTTAATAATTCCTAATTTTTCATTTTATACCTTTTTTAAATTTAAAAGAAGTTATTCTAACCATTTGATGTATTTTGGACAAAGTGGGTTTAATGGTAGCTTATCTTTTGGTTGCACGGAAATATTTCATAATCAAGTTTATAGTAGTCTTTAACAGTGATTTCTTCTAAAGCTTGATTTCCCTTATTTTCACTTCAGCATGCACAAAAACATTGTCAGAAGATGGTTTGATAAGAAAAAAAAATTGAATATCATAACACTTTCTTGAACTTCCAAATTTAAAGAGAAGAAATATATGTGTGCCATTTAAACAAGTTTTGAACAACTTACATGAAATAGTATATTTTTCAGTTGGTTTCGAAATTCTGAGAATCTTTTATGCAAGTCCATCTCATAAAAGAATTTAGCATCTTCATAGCGAGCCCTGCAAATGTAAACAACTTGCCAGGTTTAATGAGGACAGTCCGGAGGCTTTACAAAAGAATATAATATACATACAAATTACATTGTGAAACTGTGCGAGATTTATTCTAAAGAACAGGCTCTTGGTGCAAAATATCTAGCCTTTCTTGGTTTTAAAAAAGCATTTTATCAAGTAGGAACAGAGGTACAGGGACTAAAGGCTATACCTCTAACATTGTGCGCAAATAAGTGAAAGATAATCATAAGATTATTTAATTGTTAATGCCCTCTATATGCATAATAGTTGTCTGAGAAATGAATACCTAAGCACAGCCTCATTTCCTTTTCTCACTATCGTCTCATCGATTGCTCCATTTGCAACCTAAATAGGGTTCCATGTCACTTAACAGATGAAAAATCAAACCACTATATTATTTTAGGAAAGTAGTAGGTATTTGGCAAGCACTCACAGCAACAAAGTATGGCAACAATCCACCGCTGTCATCAGATACAGCAAAATATTTCTGGTGCTTTTGCATAACCTGCAGCAAATGTGCATAATGGTTATATCCTATTTTCACCATTCTTCAAAATTGCAGGCTTTTATAGATGTTGCAATCCATATGATTAATTTCTTTTTATTATTTCACTTTATGTTTTAAATGAAAAAGAATGTCCTTTGGGAAAAAAGAAATCATCAAGGGGAAAATAGAAATTTGAAGTGTAAAGAACCTCTTGAAAAAAGTAACCGAAAAAAATGTTATTTGTGGAATTCAACTCTTTTCTTACCATGATGTTGAAAAACAATGAACATTTTAAATATGGCGATAAAGAAACCCTTAACGATTTAGGTTCTACAACAAAAATATTCAAAAGTAGACCGTTTCATTCTATAACCTTAAGCTACTAGAAGCCCCAGGAATGATTTTGATATATATCTTGAAGATGCCTCCTCATGAAAAATTTATAACCACTTAATCATAGAGACTCTAGTACCATAATAAAGATCATTGTATCTCAGAAGCTTAAGCTGTTAGGTGAAAGCCCGCGGGGAATGGCTTACTTAACATTATGAGGAATTAATAAAGAGAAAATGGTCTTTGTCTGGTTATAGTAATTGTATGTATACCGAGATGAGTCTGTGTAATACACGTGATTAGTGGTTGTTCAATAGGTAATATATTTTGTTTTATCCATTCATTTTTCTTCTTAAACAGTTGCTCTCCCTCTTTTCCCAACAAAATATATCTTGAAGTACAATTTGTAGATTCTGCTACATCAGATCTGAAAATACAGACAAGAAATGAAAATAAAAGAAAAAAAGAAACCAATTTATCAACATAAGATCTACGTGCATCTTGTAAACTGAAATTACTGTCAGAACTAGTTCAGTGACTGAGGCAAAAACAATACCCAGGAAAATTGAATAAAATTACGGAACAACTCACCATAGTCAAAAGATCTTTAGGAAGGTCTAGAAAGGACTCTTTGAACTTTCCAAGCACTGGCACAGGCATCTCAACAAGATTTACAACCTAAAAGTTGATGTGATTGGATATCCTTAGAAATGAAAATATGAAACAATATGGAGAAAAGAGAAATTGCATCAATTACCTCATCAAGTAACCCTTTTGGAATAAAAATTTGACCATTTACACATTCTGCTAATGCATTAGATTTCTCCACAATTATTTTTTTTCTCTCCTGCAAAATCCAGCAATAAAGTTTGCCACTTGCTACACACACATGGATAGTAAAACAATATCCAATGGTACCTCAATTGCAACACTAATTCCGGCATTTTTAATGGCAACTGCATAAGACTCGGCACTTTCTACCTGCAGAAGTTTTAATCATGTTGTTGCTATACAATGATGATCTGTCAAAATCGAAATCTAACAAAGAAGCATTCTGTATTTGGTCAATGACAAGGACTTGCATGGCATGGGATTGGTTGATGACGATAGGCCTAACCTCCTTTTTGTTTTTATTTTAGTAATTATCCATGATTTGAATTCAAATTTATCCGTTAATAATTATCTAGTATAAATATGTTGTAGGAGGTTATCTTTATCTATAAATATTAGCATCTATCATTTAGAATTTTAAATTTTAAATGAAGGGATTTATTGGCTGGGTTGTTGCCATAACACCTGTAAATTTTACAAGCATCTGCCACAAACCAAAAATGATAAAATAAAGGTACCCACCACGAACCATGCATTCGATTGCAATGTCCCCCACGCCAACTATTAATTTTGTAGCAATGTCCACCCACCATTAGTAACACTGTCATTTTCTATCTTTTAAATCCATTGAAGTTGCATATATGCATCATAAAATGATCAACTGACATAACTACCCTAGTTTATTATTTGTATTGAGTTAAACACTTTTATTCTATCTACTTTTATTTCATTGTATCAAATTAATACAATAATATTTATATAAATATATTTAAATTATAAAATAATAAAATGTAAAATTATATTCAAATAAAGATATATTAAAAAAATGAATATTAAATCTAATAAAATATTTAAGTATCTTTTAAGTATATAAAATAAAATAAATTATAATATCTAGCTATACAATTTCACATATAATTAATTAGATAATTATATGAACTTCAAAAAAGTTATAACCAAAATTAGCACCACTCTATATATCTCATAACTACATGTTCAGAAATATAAAATTACAACCCTAAACTATGATGATATGATCATATACATTATGTAGGTAGATGCTCTTAAAAAAAGTAATTACAAATATAAAAACTACTTCTAAGACTTCTGTTTCTTTTGAATAACTTTTACACCATCATTATAAAGTTAGCTTGATAATAATAACGATAGTTTAGTCATTTTAAATTATTTGATAATTTTTAAAATATGTGCAACTCACATGGGACTTAAAAGATATAAAAGATAACGGTGTTACTATAGTGTAATTAAATTGCTACAGAATTAATAGATTAAGGGATAAATTAATATTTTTCATAGATTAGGGGAGATATTGCAATTAAGCTCATAGTTCAGGGTGGGTAAACCCTAAAATAAAAGAATTCTATTTGAAGATGCCTAAGCCCTAAATTGGGAGGTGAAGTACTTATGCGGTTTGGTTCTCCCCTTTCAATGGCTACCTGTTGAGGGAGGGTTCCCCGGTCATTTGGTTATTGTCAAGCAACCAAACACAAGCTTACTTGTTTGGTAGCCAAGGTATTTTTCCCTCTCTTGGTCTCTCACACAAACACTAATCTATAAAGTCCACTTATTAATAAATATTTAAGAAAGGGGAAGCTGAGGTGGCAGAGAATTTCTTTTCTGATGAGATATTTTCAAAACTATACTAATTTAGAAAACCATGTATTGAAAAACAGATAGATAACGAAAGAAGGAGAGGGTTTTCAAATTAAACATTTCCCAGTTGACAAAATGAACATTTTAAGTTTGGACATGCACCTGGAAAACAGCTGAAGGAGTATTACGGAGACCATGAGATAAGTTTCCACTACATAATAAGAACAAACAAGTTAGGTTTTATTATCCTACAATATAAAAAGTATCAAACTACTTGGAACCCTTTAAGCATTGGCTCTAGTGAAGATGTCATTTCTTCATCTTTACTTTTTTGTCTGTCTGTTTTAGAAGTATGTAATCTCAGATCAAGTCACTTTCCTACATCATAAACATATCAGGTGATGGCAACTGCTCCTAATTTTAACCTTGTACTAGTAAAAGTAATTGATGCAACTGGAATATAGAAAAACCAAGTTACCAACACACAACTTTAGGAAAAACATTATATTTAGATTAGAACGTTAAAAGACTTTACACAGGAAAAAGAACTAATCCAAAAAAAATATTCCAAAACAAATACACATGCTTTTTTAATACTTCTGATATAATCTCTAGAGACAAATAAAAATTTTAGACAGATGACTTCCCTATTGTCATTTTGTATTGAAAACAGAATTTTTTAAATGAATGAGTTTTTATTTTTTTTAAGAAAAAAAAGTAAAAAGCAATCCAAGTTCTGTACAAACTTTCATATCTTATGCAGAAGAATGAAACAGTTGTAAGCTTAACATGACATAAAAAGCAAAAACCTAATCAAATGGCGCCCTAGAAAGTTCAAAAAGTAAAGCCCTGTCTTCTTTTCAACTTAATGAAAGAACTATAATTGTTGGCACATGCCTGAGATGAAAGAAAATTTTTTGGAAGAGGAGAGGTCAAGATAGCAAGACAATACAAAAATTGTTAATCACCTTATCACCCCAGCATAAGCAAATGGAACTACTACATCACCATGCATTGCCAAAATCCAACGGATAGGCCTGCTAAACATCACCTGCATATAAAATGAAAAGGCAAGTATAAAATATTCAACTATTTCGATCATTGTAAAATAAAGCTCTCAGGACATTGAAATAAACAATGCCAATTATTTTTAACTTTGAAGGCCCAAGCTTCCAAGGATGGTTGTTGCTTCCATTGATTTCTCTAGTGTAGGAAACAATTATTGTGATTGGTTGCATAACATCCACTGAGCTTAGAAGAAGCTCTCCCTCTTTGCTTGATGATGCTTCCAGTAAAAAATGGAATATTTATGTAAGACAAAATCACAAGTGAAGACTACCTTTCATTAAGACTTGATCTTAAGAATTTTCCTTGCTATTTTTCCGGTCATCCTATGCATCTTCCTTTTTATTTTTTGCAGTTTCCTTTACAATGATTCAGCTCAAAATTACTGTTCAATTCAGTATAATATGTTTTCTTGAAATCTGTAACTTTCAAGGGATCTTGCAGGTAAGGGCTTGTTTAGCAATGAGAAGGGAAAGGAAGGGGAAGAGATTGGAGGGGAAGGGAAGGGACAGGAGGGAAAGGTTAAGTCCCTACAATCCTTCACCTTGTTTGAGAAGCAACACCTCCTCCAAGGGGTATTTGAAATTTATGAAGAAGGAAGAGAATGAGGGATTAAAAATTAATCTCTCATTATCTTCCCCTCCAGTTTTCAACTTCCCAAACAAGGGGAAGAGATCCCCCAATCCCCCCTCCCCNAAAAAAAAGCAGAAGAGCAAGAAAAGTATTTTTTTTATCTAGCCTCCAAATAGCCTTTTCATAAGACCTTGTGCGAGTTTTATTTTTTTCTTAAGTCCGGTCACATTTTAGGTATGAGAAGAGCAAACTAGATAAAGGCCATCTAACTTTTATATTTTTTCACTGCGTCTTCAGATAAAAAGTCACATTACTTACTGAAATTCATACTTAAAAACCAGCATACCTGAGAATTCCAACGCATTGTCTTTGGAAAAGATATTTTAGCAATAGTAGCAGGCAAATCTTCAGATAAAACCTACCAACAGAAGATCGAATCAGACTGGCCATAACATTTTTTTTACAAGGGATTTGAGAAGCAACGAGAAATAAAGCATCAACAATAGAATATATGTTGGATTCACATCCCAAATCGACAAATCTTGTATTCTTTCTAGATGAAAAAAGAATACAGAAGATAGGAAAGAGAAAGTTCAGGACAAACAGTTCAATCCAAATACTAAGATGACTATTGATATCTAAACTTCTAAAACATATTAATATTAGACATAAATCAGGTGACAAACCTTGTTAGGTCTATGGGTTCTAAGCATATAATTTATATTAATTATATTGGACACCATTGTCCAAAGAAAAGCATTTACCTTAGAAGGTACCTTAAGTAACTATCCATTTAACACTTCGGATAATAAAATCTCAGAAATTTCCATCTTGTGACTTCAAGGAATTAAAAACAACATTTGCAACTTTACACTAATTATTCAATATAACATATAATCACATAGCTAGAGTGATAATCAAAACATAGAAGGAAAGGAATTAGATTCTAATAAATTAAATATTTGAAAAACCTCCAAAGCATGTCTGGAAGACTCCTTTACACGAGCAAAAACATATTCTGTTTTCCCTGCAACATTTAAAAATTATCAGAGTACTTACTTTGGAAGAAAGCTTTCAATAACAGGAAATAGTGACTGATGTATAAATAACACTAAATTGGTTGAGAACAAATTGAAATACGTTTTAATGAAAACCTTCAAATTTCAAATGCATCATGTTTAAGCTCTATAGACACACAAGAAAAGCATGACACATACATGATGTAGTGAGGCAGCAACAAGAAAAAAAAATCGAGAAAATCCTTCAATGGCATGTTTAAGCTCTGTATAGACACACACAAGAAAAGCTTAAGCTCTGTATAGACTCACCATCAACCTTTCTGTATACTGAGTCCAGTGGTACAGAGTATCTACGAGAAAATCCTTCAATGGCCTGACATGAAATATCTAAGTAAAGGCAGAGTTTCCAAACCAAAATTTTAGAAAGCTGGAAAGATCAACAAGCACAATAAAAACCTTTGTTGGATTTCCTTGTTGATCAAATGCTTTCGATACAGGGGGGCCTCGAACCTCGACCTCCTTTACTGATTGTTTAGTGCAAAGGTTTTCAACAGCTACCTGTGGAGTAACAATAAGGAACAGATAATTATCATTATTGGTGTAAGAAAATATTCAATTTCTAAATATTTTATAAAGTAGGATAGCAATAATTGCGAGAAAAAAAAAAGAAGAAAGAAAGAACTGTTAGAACTCATGCTATTTTCTATTAAATAGAATTGTTGGAGATTTATACATTGCATAAGAAAGATATGTTAGTGTTCATATGGCTTGTTATTAGACTAAAAGGGTGCAGAAATTTACTTATTGAATTTTGAAATCCTATATAGGCAGTAAAATGTAAGTAGTTCTGACAGCATGCAGATATAGCACATGGAAAGACCTAACTTTGGTGATTTGAATCTGTTAGCAGCTTGTTCAAGTCTTATTCTAAATTTTAAATCTCTTATTTATCCTTTCATCCTTTGTTATTGTAGAAAAACCAGAGTACTGATCGCCAAATTTCTTGAATTTATTCAAAGGGTTACAACTTGTTAAGGGACCGCAGCAACAGGTTTGCCCCTAGAATCCCTTTATAATAAGGTAGTTAGCACAATTTGTCTGCTTCGAGAATAGAAAAATTTAAATTTAAAACAGTTAAAAACTCAAGACTCCTAATAAATGGATAAGAGAAGACTCCTAGCAAATAAACTAAGGAATTACAACCAAACTTAAATATATCTTTCTCAGGTAGAACAACCTATTAAATAATTTGAATAACAACACTCCACCTCAAGAAAGGACTTTGATCATTCCAAGCTTAATAGTTAGTTACACAAGTCTGATTCTGGGCAAAGCTTTAGTTGGTTGGTTGGTGCATGACTTAAGCAAATAACTCCTGCCTCCAACTTATCCTTGATCAAATGGCAGTCTATTTCTACATGTTTGGTTCTCTCATGTTGTACACTGTACAGGATGCTCAGCAATGCTGATAGCAGCCAAGTTATCACAGTCAAAATTAAATTTTAATACTTTAAAAAATATGGTAGATTGCATGATGACCAAAAAGAAAATGATAGTTTCTTTAGTTAAATGTAATCATATATAAGAGCAAAAGTATAAATATTAAATATATAAGTGGTTTGGTTCGGTTAATTGTATGTCCAAATATTTAACCCAAACAAAGCATTCAATTTTGTTGCATTTTTTAATCGAATCAAACCATTCATTGTTCAGTTTAGTTTGATTTTGCTAAACAAAATAGCACAGTAGTAACCGATGTGGCTATAGTCATCACAAGGATTATTGGTAGAAGATAAGAGTCTGGGAATCTATATATTCTGAAATACATTTGTAACAAGCCGGGCATGATTAAAATCGATTCTCCAATATGAGGGGGTTGTCAGAAGATAACGTGTTATCATTATTAGGATTATTCTATTAAAGTTTGATTGGGATTTATGTTTGTCTTAGATTTATATTAGGATTTTATAGTCAATTTAGATATATTTTATTTAAACCTTTTTTTGGATAAGTTAGTTATATTACTTTTTGGAAACGGATAGTGAGTTATACTTTTTACAATATATAAGCATGTTCATATCATCAATAATATAGCAGAGGAGTAAAGAGTTATTTTGGAATCTTATCTTACAAAACTATAATACAAAACAAAAGAAAGTAAAAGCATTATCAGTCACATTAACTCATAGCAAATATCCTAGGTTGATAGAGAAGAATTATGAATAAATAGAAGGCATATTATAGTACCACTAATCTCCGTGGGGTACCAAAACATTGCACTTCACCATGGTCCAATCTTTGTTTTTCAAGTAATTCCAGCACCAAACCTTTGAGCTGCAATAACCAGCAGACCAAATCAACTAAGAATAACGAAGGGAATAAAAATTACGCAAACAGATGAAACAATTTTATCTAGCTTAAAGAGAAGAAAGAAGTAAACATAAGAATTAAAATAAAATAAAAGAAATTCCAGAAGAGAAATAGAAAACAAGGTAAAATACATTAGCATAAGAGGAGAAATTCCACAGACTAAAAATAAGGTAAAAAAAAATATCAGATTATACAGATGAATGTGAATAATACTTGGTTGCTTGCTTCAATAACGTCTTGAGATGGCATCTCTTCAGTTCCAATCTCAATGACAAATGCTCTTGAATGATCATGCACCTATAACAAATAAACAAATAAATAAGACAATTTATACAACCTAACTAACAAGGAAATTCTTTATAAGGATCATTAACAGTGACTTACGACCCATTTGGGAATGTTGTGGCTAATGTTGTGGCTCTTGAAAAGCGCTGGGAAAGATCTTAGGACAAGGTGATGCAATATGGATATTTGTTAATTATTTTATCATGTAACAATGTTACTATTATTTGGCATTAGAGTTTGTAATTGCGACAATTGGGATTATACCAATGGTTGTGAATATGTAAATAGGGATTTGATTGAAGCCCTTCATATTTAGATAGGGATTTGAGAAGCACAAACACTGACTCGGACACGGGACACGACATGAACACGGATACACTGACACATAAATATTTTAAATAATATGACATGAAAAGGCATATATATATATAATTCAAATAGCAGACAAAGAATGAAGAGACAATTAAAGATATCCATAAATCTTGATGAAAACTTTAAAAATTACAATATCTATTCATAATATATATCATATGTATGGTTCTTTCTATCTTTTGCTGTATCAAAGTCACAAAAAAATGATTTTATATTTTGAAACTTATGGAAATGTGTTGTATGGGCGTCGTAAGAGACCGGACACGAAAACGTGTCCGATAAGGTGACACTTCCTCAAAATGAAGTGTTTGTGCTTCACATTTGATCAAAGCGCAAATATCTACATCTGAAATGATATATGATTCTTCACTCCATTAAAGAAAGCAAAACATTAACTGTACAGCACATCAAAATGAAATACTTCTGTTACTCATCATAAAAACTTAGTATGAACATAAAAGCACCACAAAGTCCTCTAAATTTTGTTGAGACTCAGATTTATATTATATACTCTGTTAATAAATAGATTTTGATCTCCTAAAAATTCCTTGTCCACCAAAATTATAGTTATATGTTTATACCAAAATTATATGTTAATATCGCATAAATTATTTCCAATGACTTAAATATCACAAGATCAAAAAAGTTGCATTCATGTCCCTTAAGAGATATCCAATTTACCTGTTCTTCCTTTTGTTTTGAAAAACTACACTCCCCTCCCTTGAAAATAAGAATTACACTTGACTAACTTCCCATGCAAAAAAAATAATAATAATAATAATTCAACGTTTTACTTTTTTGCGAAAACCCCCTTATATTTATTACTTATATCAAATAACAAGTATTAAATATATATTTCACCAAATAAAAATACTAATTTTTTTAAAATTTTAGAATAAATAAAACTTAGAGTTTTCAAGTCAATAAATAATGTGGAGATTAAATTTTATGAACTACATTTTATAATAAGTTATATCTTTAACTAAAAAATGTTATTTTATAGGATGCTTACTATTTGGGTCATCTTGTAGCTCCAAGGAAGGGTTGTATATATTTTCAAAATAGGAGAGAGCATCAAGTAACTTGAACATCTCCCGCAAGAGGGAAGAGTAATTTACCCAAGTAGATTTGAAAACTGAAAAAAATAAAGATGAAAACATCCAACATAGGTAATCTCATTGAATGAAGAAGCATCAGCAATCTGAAATAGAATGACAGGCTAAAATACTATAACATCAATATTTTAGGCAAGGAAAGATGATGAAGCCAACCCACATTTGTGAACTAACCTTATCAACAGCTGCCTCCAGAACTTCTTTTGGCAACACCAAATGGTCAGGCTCCCTAATGAAACCAAGTGGATAACCAAGTGACTCCCGGGTCTTCAACCAAAGTTGTGCACACTGGCGAGCTAAACTGAGGCAAACATAATGCACCAAGAGAATAAGAAATGCTGAAAATCAACAAAAAGGATTTGAGAAGATACAATAAAGTGAACTAATAAAACTAGTGCAACCTATAATTTAAAGTAGAAAAAATCAAAAAGCCCCAGTAGTATTATGAGAATCAACAGAATCTTGAACACTTAAGGTCAGCAGAAGTGTATTTTTTAATGATTAAATTGATATTATACACAGACACACGTATATATATATAATGTGTGTGACAACAAGGGCTAGGCCTGGGGTACTTATACTATCCTCGCCATTAATCTTAATTTATAACTAAAACTACAAATGCGAAGTCAGCATTCCAAGTCAACAATCCCATTCATATTCCTCTCTCTTCTCCTTGTTCAAACCCTTATTCAATGTCTCTATTGGAGATTGTGTGGCTCCATGGCTATGGAGGTGATTATCTGAATCACACATGGCCTGATTTCAGCCATTTCAGTGACCAAGGGACTACAGCATGAAGGAGAAAAGGTGGTATGGCTTATGAGTAGATGAGAAGGGTGCACACAATAATCATGGGATTGGTTTCCATCTTCAATGGAGGGTTTCCAGTGGATCAACAGTGAATCTGGCAACCTTCTGACATAGAAGAGTGAACTCGAACCATGCTCTCATACCACAAGATATAGGACTAACAAAAAGAAAAGGGGATGAAGGGATGGAGGGATGTTGAAATACAAAGATAAAGGAAATGAGGGGAAGAACAAAAGGGAGGAAGAAAGAGGAAGGGGAAGAAACAAGTACTATTTCACTCCATCACTAGGATGTCAAAAAAGTTTACAGCCCCAAAGCTTATAAAGGAAACGATAAAATGAATGCTGAAAATAAGAAATAGAACAATAACAAAGATAATCCCTGATATCAAGCATGCTGGAAATAATATACTAAATAACAATGACAAAATACCCTAAAATTAAGTCTTAGTGGCTTATTATATCTCAAGTCGGCTCACTCGTCTTTATCTTGATCGTTACTGGCCTCTTGAATATTCTATTAACTTAACTTTTTTTCTTTTCTTTGATTTGTTTGTGTTATTTTTTTTGTGTGTAATGCAGCTTTACTGTTGTTTACTTTATTATTGATAGGAATTCTCTTCTTAAGATCCTATGAATCAATTAAAAAAAAAAAAATACCCATATCAATCCAAACATTATTTTCACATTCTACAAGCAGCAGTTCATATTAATTCAAATCAGCTGTTCCATGAACAAAGAAAGTAAATAGTTATTGGTTTTCACTATGTCATAGAGAAACTTTTTCAGAACATGATCAAGAAAGTCTATACCAAGTCTAAATATATTTGTAACCAGACAGTTTGCTGATTTATTTGATATAAATTAAATATGTTTATAACAAGCCTGAAGCATATGAGGCATATGCTCTTCTATATTTAGTTGATACTCGTTAATTTATTTATTTAAGGATTATAGTTTGTCTCTAGGAGTTAGTTGCTTTCTCCCTTCAGTGTTCAGTACCTGTGTTCTGCATAATATGGTTATTTTACAATAACCATGTTCAGGAAAACGTAAATGTAAAGTGCTCCTTTAGAGATTCCTTTGGCATTGTAAGTCAGAAAACTAACATTACCTACGCATACGACCAAAATATCGAGCACGCTCTGTTACCCCAACAAAGCCTCTGGAGTCTAAGATGTTAAACGCATGAGATGTTTTCAGAAGCTGATCATACCTAGCATTTTGTGTTATAAACATCAGAAGTAAAGACAAGGTAGAAAAAACATAAAAACATCTGCAAAAGAAACTAAAACTATTTAGTGTGATATTAAGAAAAACCATCATCAATCTTACGCAGGGATCGGAAGGCCTGAAGCAAGTAACGAGCGTGCTTCCTCCTCAAAGAAATCAAAGTGTTTCTGAACATGATCAACACTGGCATGCTCCAAATAATATGCACTCATTTCCTTCCTAAAAAAGGAGAAAAAAATTAATATATTTTCCACCATTTCACCTCAGTAGAAAGCAAATATAAGATTGACAAAACTTGACATAGATGACAAAAGAAAAAAAAAAGTTGAGAAGGAAACCAAAAAAAAAGTTTATGGCTTTAAACAATATTATAAGATGTGAAATAATAAAAAAAGGTGGCCTTGAAGAAATTAAGCTTGTATTTCATAATACAGAATTTTTTTTCAGCAAAAGTACGTGTCCCATATCATCATTGAGTTTTGAAATAAGGCACTGAGAGCAGAGGAAAAATAAATATAGGAGGAAGGTAATATATTCCTCTAGAGAATGAAACAAAATAAAATAGAGACGAAGAGGATGAGGAAGCAATAAAGCTGTTTACTTCTTTGATAAAAGATGTTTATTACAGAGAAAGGAGAAAAAGTACAACTAAAGGCTGAATACATTTTACTCAAGAAAGTAACTAAGGGCAATAGACAGTCAAAGATGCTTCAGTTCGAACAAAGTTGTCCAATCATTCTGCAAAGCAGAGAGTATTTAACTCAACATTGACCACCTGACTTCTTCCTTTCCACCCGTGAGTGTATCAATTCTCATGCTTATCTTCTGCCAATTACTTAAGCCATAAGTATTATCAAGCTGATGTTTTTTCCATTTTGTTTTGTTTATATGTTTTGCTCTCCTTAAATTTGAAGGACTCTTTGTCCTCCTTCTATATATTTAATACACCCCCTCTTTTTTAATAATGAATTATTTATTCATTGATTAAAATAAGTCCAAGCCATGATAATGACGATAAGCAATAAGAGTCTTTTTCCCTCTAAAATGTATATAAAAGCATCATACAATGGAACAAAAAAACAAGCAAACGAAAAATCGAAGTTGTGAACTCTTGACGACATCAACATTTTGTTACCATTAAAAGGAAACAAAAAATAAACAAATTAGTGAAATTTTAGTGGCAAAAGAAGTCAGATACTCATTCTCCAAGAACAGCTCTCCATATGTTATTTCATCAGAATATTTGATTCTCTTGAAGTGATCAACTCCCTGTCACAAAATTGAGGAAGCTTTTCTAAAGTTGTTTAAAATGTGATCACGGTTAAGCATTGAAAAAGAAAAAGAAATAAGCCAACACACCTGAAGTAGCATGAGAATACGCTCAAGACCATAAGTAATTTCAACAGAAATAGGTGATAACTGGAGACTTCCAGCCTGGACGGGAGAGATGAAAACAGCAATATAGAGATTAGAGAAGCATTAAAAAGGTTGCATGTAATGATCATTGGTGCTGCCTAATCCAAGAATAATAGAATATACTATTATAGAACAAAATACAGTAATCACCTTGTGCAACAAAGCATACCTGCTGGAAATAGGTGAACTGAGTAATCTCCATCCCATCCATCCAGACTTCCCAGCCCAAACCCCAGGCACCAAGAACCTAAATGCATTCTCGACTAAGCATAAAATGTAAATAAAAATTCTATAGGGAGATGCCAACAACCGTAAAGAAACAGGTTAAAATCACAATTATATTACCGGACTCTCCCAGTTATCCTCCACAAATCGTATATCATGTGAAGTGACATCGATACCTATAACAGATACATGTCATATTCTTGTTCAGGTCCAGAGTTCAAAATTTGGAAATAGAGGCTTAAATGATTTACAACAATAATTCCTCAAACTTCTTGTTACAATTTAAATAAATAAGATACGATTGTACCCATGCCATACAGCAATGTTATGCCTCATCAACTGAAAGAGGTCCTATTGTTAAGGTGTATGAAAGCAGGGGGAAAAGGGAACTTCGCCTGATGGCACAGAAGTATTGGGACATGCTACAGGTATAGATAGCATCAAAAGGAGTAGTTAGTCAGTAGGCTGTTATGGAAGAGTATAAGGAGAAAGAGCAAAAGGGAGGTAAGGAGGTTTCAGGGCGAATTGAGGAGGTATTTAGCAGCCTCAAACTGCCCTAGAGCTTATCCTACTTCAGGTTTTCATTCTTTACTGTTACTTTGGTTATTTTGCTTTAGATGGGGAGCTCATATTCTAGTTCAGTGGCAGAACAGATGTACATTTATCTCTTTTCAATTATTTCTTCTTCTATTTTACTGCCTCCAATGCTTTATGGAGCTTGGTCTCTATAGAGAAACTTCACCAATTTTTTATCCATCTATAATATTAAACGCAAAAAATCAATTGTCAGCAAACCTAACTTCATACCTTGTACTCCATGAAATCCAAATGTTTGGTAAACCAAATAGGTGTTAAACTTTAGAATATACATAGAAGAAGCCAAAGAAAAATCAGAGATATAAATATTAAACTCTTGTTCTCAACTTCTCAGTAAAACCTAAAGGATTCGGAATTCTGTAAGTTATCAACACTTAATAATAAGAAATGAGAAACAAGCCATGTGTTTATTCCATTCAAAACTTATTCAGTTTTCTCAACAGATTATTTCATGACTTTCTTTTAAGATTTTCCCTTAATTTTCATGAAATTTCCAAATTAGTTGTGCGAAGATATGCATGTTAAGCCAAGCAAAAACGATTATTAAAGAGAAAATAATTCAGATACGCTTAAGCTATTAGTACCTAAAGCTGATAGGCTGCGGATAAAAAGGTCCTGCGAATTTCCAGGATCAGGCTTCAATATTACCTGTAATAAAAAACCAATGGAAACTAAGCCAAAGCAAACAACAACAACAAAATTACTAGAAAGGCAATCAAATAACTTCAATCCTGAAGTTGATCACAGTATCAAGCTGGACCTGAAATTGAGTGTGCCTTTGGAGCCTGTTTGGGTTTTCCCCATATCGACTATCATCAGGGCGGATGCTAGGCTCCGGATACCTTCCATCATTAAAATCAAAATTACCAGGAAAATCAGTTCTAAAACCCTCACACTCCTCACTCTCAAGTAAAGATGGTAAGAAAATCAAAAACAGAAACTAACACTAAAACATAAGGAAGCCAGCACTCATTTAGGTAGGCTTATATATATATATCAAGAGCCTACTAATAAATAGGAGAATATAATTAACAAACAAGAAACTCAATAAGCAGTAGTAGGTGATATAACTTTCTGAACCTATATGATAGTATCATAGTAATCTTCATGTCACCCACTTAATTCATGGATATAGATAAATTCATCAGATACCCAGTCCATTAAATTTTTTGTAAGGGTTGCATAATTATTTTATGCAACTAAAGGAACCAAGTTTTGTTCTAAAAGCAAATTTGACCTACCGCTAAACCACTCAAGTGAAGTACATCATTCTATTGTCTTTTGCTCAGACTAAAGCTTGGAGATTGTTGCCATGTGGATACGAAAGAGGATGTGAAGATTAGATATGTTTCATGTTTGTTTTATGTTCTACAATGTTTTTTGTTTCCATTTTATAAACAAATTCGTTAGAAAGAGGAAAGAAAGTACAAAGTCAGCAAAATAAATTTAGTTCTCAAATAGTCAGATCAATTGAGAACAAAAGAGACCAGAGCATCAACTCAAGGCTCTCAAATCCCTTTGCATATCAGACAAAGACAGCACAAGGAAGACAAGAAAACAACCAACCTTAAAAAGGATGTTAGGACAGAGTCCGATGGCCTAACCTTTTTTGGAAAAAAAAAATAGAAAAAGAAACTTCATAAATGACCTAGGAAGTTACAGACAAGAAGAATAAGAAAGAAACAGAAAAGAAAATTAATGATAATAATAATTTGACTCAATCTTGTAACAAAGCAGGCCAATCTATTTGCAAACTTGAGATAGCAACCCCATTTTAAAAGACATGAACAGAACATTACATCAAGGAAATGAAGACAATCATTTCCCATCCAAAGAAAAAGAAAGAGCCTTAAAAGTTGAAGCATTCCTCTCCAACCAACAAAAGCATAATACTGCAAATACAGCACATTGCCAAACTGCTTATCTTTTTCCTCTGAAATCTCTTAAATCTCGTCAATAGAAAATCCACCAATGTTTGGAACACACCCAAATTCTGAAAGAACTCCAGAAAAATAGAATAAAATAACTCTAAATTATACTTACGCAACATTCCATGGCTCTGGACCAAGAACCCTTAAGTATGTAAGAGGATTCATAGTACCAGCTCCAACCTGTTCATATGGAAAAACAAAATAATAACTAAATAATCAAAGGAGGATGAATTGAAGACCAATATCACGTGAGCGCTAATAAAATTGTGATACTATGCAATAAGAAAAATTGCAGTGAACAGGTATCTTTGACATTAATCCCAAGTGGCTTTTATATGCTCAATGTATGCTAAAAGCAATGTTGTAAGGATCAAACCGTTCAATAAAGTTGAAACTCTATGTTTTAGCCTAAGGTGAGTGTTTTCTATTTTGGGGTTTGAGACTTTGTACTAAAATTGGACTTGACCCAAAAGCTCACTTAAAAAAAGTCAAAAACAAAAAAATGTTTCATTTTTTTTAATTGACTTGGCCAGTGCTTTGGCGGTTCACCAGTCCAATCCGGTTCTAACAGTTCTTATCAGCTATTTCTGGTCCAAGATAGTTCTCAACTATGAACCGGCCCATCTCTCTCAGGGGTAGGGGTAATGGTCGGACCATCCAGTCTATTCCGGTCCAAACAACATTGGTTGAAAGAGAAGTTACTAGACTAATACAACCAGATAAGAATTAAGAACCATAATAGTTCCAATATGGTTCTTTGATCTCACTAAACTTCTCCTTCAAAAAAATAAATATATATAATTCACTATCACTATCTTCAAAAACAAAGATAAAAAAGCCTTCTATTTAACAAAAATTGTTATCTCACGTGAGTTCTGTCTAGTGGCAAACTGGAAATAACTCAGCGAAAGATATATGATATATTGATAAGTCCTTGCATTCCAAGGATAGCTACAAAATACTAAAAAGAAAATGCCACAGGTCTATAAAATGCCGATTACTAAGTTCTTTAGTTTGATTAATACTGTCAAACATAGCTATATTAAAGAATCAGAAAATGAAAGTTACCTCTGTGTTGCTGCATTGCATTATGGCACATCCAACGGAAGCCCAATATTCCTGAAACACCAACAGCGACCGTCAAGTCACTATAATAGTGAATGAAGCAAACGCAACATTTTCAGAAGGTATAAATAAATAATTTTTGTAAGACCTGAAGGCGTTGAATGGCTTGCTGAAATGTGAGCACTGAGGCTTTCTGAGCCTGGCTATTTGGCTCGGTTGAAGAATGCTGTGAAACCGAAGCGCTGCTTATAGCAGACACAGTGGCACTGGTGAATTGACGGCGACATAGCGGCGAGTAGAATCTGTAGATGCCGGCTTTGCCAGCGCGGAGAAACGAGAGGTGGGAACGATGGGGCTTGAGAACGGAGATGACTAAAGGAAGGGCTAGGATAGCCATTGCCCACTGGTTCGGACCAGTGACGCCAGAAACTGGACACTGTGATGTTCAAGGATTTTGGACGATTTGGACTTTCGAGGGGATAAAGAAGATAGGGTTTAACATTGGTCCTAAAAAAAAAAAAAAAAAAAAGGCAAAACACCCTTTCATGCCCCTAATGTTTGCAGTGATTTTCAGTTATGCCCCTAACGTTTCATTTTGTTCAGGCATGCCCTCAATGTGCAACCAACGTTTCAATTATGCCCTCAATTTTGACTCAATGCACATGTGGCAATTTTTTTTGCTCATGTGTCATTTTTTTTGTCTGACTTGATTACGTGGCATCATGACTGGGCATTATTATTTTTTTTTTCCACCTTTGCATGATGAATGGATTTACATTTTTGAACATAAAAATTGTGTAAACTAGCAAATCAGTCCTTGGATTTACATTTTTCATCATCTTCATTCATTTTAGTCCCAAATCCTCAAAATAAAATTGTAAAGTGTCCCAAAACTCTTCCAAACATTCCAATTTAGTCCTTAAAAGTATTAAAAACACTAAAACCTAAACCCTAAAACCCAAACTATAAACCCTAAACCCTAAACCCTAAAACATAAACCCTAAAAAATCTAATTTGAGCATTTAGGTCCCTCACCCATTCTTATCCATTATTCTTTATCCCCCTCTTTTTCATCATCTTCATTCTTTTTAGGCCCAAATCCTCAAAATAAAATTGCAAAGTGTCCCCAAATTCTTCCAAATATTCCAATTTAGTTTCTCCATTCACCCAAATCCCCCATAAAAATCAATACTTTTTTCGCTGATAATCCTCCTCCCTTTCTCCAGCTCTTGCAACTTTCAGTTTCTGGGTATTTTTGTTTGTTTCTCGAGAAAATAGAAAGATGGATCTTTTTGGAAACCCATGTTCAGCAAAATCGAACAGATTCGAAACAGCTATATGGGTATCGAAGCTTGTGCTGATGTCCATGGGTATTCGACGGAATGTGCGGCGGCGGGAGAGGGAGAGGAACCACCGCGCCGCCGCCGGGAGGTCCGATATCGATGCCGCAAGCTCTTTCTTGGCGTTGAGGAGTTGAGTTTGGATCTTCTTAAGGCGGTGTTGGAGGACGGAGATAACGCCGACGCAACCGTACACGGGGTCTCGGAGACAAGCCTTCTTCGTCGTCGCCGGAAGTTGTTGGGATTTGAGGATCGGCGGATCAAAATTGAAGAAGGAGGAGAGTCGTTTGGGTGGATTCTTTTTCTTTGGGGCAAAATTGTTTCAAATACTTATTTATTCATTTTTTCTTACACTTTGGTCCTATTATAAAAAGAAAGGACCTTAATTTAAAAAAAAAATAAAACTTTTTGGGAAATATAAACCAATTTTTTCTTTTATTTAACAGAAATATTGGATAAGAATTGGAGAGAGACTAACAGTGAAACTTTTTAAACACTTGGGGGACTAAAACAGAACTTTGAACAAACTTGAGGGATCAAAATAGGACTTTAGCTTAGATATTTTATAAAATTACTATTATACCCTCATTGATTTGTCTTAAATTTAACATAAGGGTGTTATTTGCACGTAATTGAAAACTCAGGGGTGCTACTTGCACAAATTAAAAACTCAGGGATTTTATGTGCACCCAACCTAAAACTCAGGGGGTGTCTCTGCATTTTGGCCTATTTATAAGGACTAAATTGGAATATTTGAAAGAATTTGGGGACACTTTGCAATTTTATTTTGAGGATTTTGGACTAAAAAGAATGAAGATGATGAAAAAGAGGGGGAATAGAGAATAATGGGATAAGAATGGGTGAGGGACCTAATTGCTCAAATTAGATTTTTTAGGGTTTATGTTTTAGGGTTTAGGGTTCATAGTTTGGGTTTTAGGGTTTAGGTTTTAGTGTTTTTAATACTTTTAAGGACTAAATTGGAATGTTTGGAAGAGTTTCGGGACACTTTACAATTTTATTTTGAGGATTTGAGACTAAAATGAATGAAGATGATGAAAAATGTAAATCCAGGACTGATTTGCTAGTTTACTCAATTTTTATGTTCAAAAATGTAAATCCATTCATCATGCCAAGGTGGAAAAAAAAATAAGAATGCCCAGTTATGATGCCACGTAATCAAGTCAGACAAAAAAAATGACACATAAGCAAAAAAAAATTGTCACATGTGCATTGAGTCAAAATTGACGGCATAATTGAAACGTTGGTTGCACATTGAGGGCATGCCTGAACAAAATGAAACGTTAGGGGTATAACTGAAAATCACTGCAAACGTTAGGGGCATGAAAGGGTGTTTTGCCAAAAAGAAAAGAAAGTCAAATGTTCAAATTGGACCTAAATATTTCAAAATATTCATATTGATCCTAAATATTGTCATTTAGTTTTATTTTAGTCTCACCATATCTCACATATAAAAAGGGAATGGTCCAAACCAATAAATATGACCATATCTCTCACATTTTAAGTTTGCTTGTTCAGAGCAGTGTTGTCATAACCGAACCGGACAAAGACTCGGACAAGTGTTCGGTTCACAGTTTGATTGGTTGAACCGGTTGAACCATTGGTCGGACCGGATGACGCAATAAATAATTATTTTTAATATATCAAATATAAACCCTCTATATTTTTTTTGGGGTCTAAGAGATGTAACACCCCAATTGTTGAAGAATGACCTTTTTGATAGATAATAGAGTTTGAGAGGCATAAAATAATTATGGAAGTATAATTTACAAGGAGACTTTGGAAGGATATAACTAATGAATGGTAAAATAGGTGAAAAAATAGGTAAAAGTATGAAAGAGAATCTACCAGGGACTAAACTGAAAAGTAAAGAAGTGAAAGAAGTGTTTGTAAGTTACGTTAAAAATAATTATGAGAATGAAACAAAGGTATGGGAGTGTTGTAGACAAAATGAGGAATACAATGGTGGAGGAGTTGAGTAGTTTTAAGGGTCTTAATGTGATGCTTCAAAGAATAAAGGGGGTAGGAGCCTAGAAATTAGAAAGTTTGGGGGGCAGAAGTATAGTTTTACCCCAAACTTTAAAAAGAAGGCAGTGAAATGAAAAAAAAAAATTCTGAACCGCCAGTTCTCTAGACGGTCCGCCGGGTGGACCCGGTTTTCCGGTTTTTGGCCGATTTTTCCCAGTCCAACCCTCACTTTGGTTCTTTGGGTTGAACCAAACCGTCCTTCTCTTCGGTCATCGGTCGGACCGGGTGGTCCGGTCTGGCTTTTACATCACTGGTTCAGAGTTTAGAGTTATGAATTATTCTTAACGATTCATTTCTTTGTCCAATTAGGATTGTTAGCAAACAAGGTAAAATTAGACTCTAAAAGTGGGCCCCTTTTCATAGCCAAACGAGTGACGTTGGTCATATCTATCTTATTTCAAGTCTGATTGCACCAGATTTGGAGTTGTATGTTACTTTTAATGAGTCCTTTTTTTCTCCGGTTAGAACCGTCAACAAATGAGGTCAAATCACGTCCAAAGGTGGTTGTTTATAACTTTTTACTTTTTTGGTTTTAGAATCATTTTTAGACTCAATTTGACATCATTTACTGACGACTCCAACTGAACATGAAAAGATCCCGTTAAGAAGAACACATAGCTCCGAACTCATCACAATTGAACTTGAAACAACAGAGATATTACCAACTTCACTCTATTTTTTAGAGTGAAACAAGCGACAGTAAATAACATTAAATAACATTAACACTATTTTTTACTCTATTAAATAACATTAATACATAGAAAAAATTAATTAAGGGCAGTAAAGTCATTTGGGTAGGCAAAAATAATCTCATGCCATGAGATTAGCCTAATCCCACCCTAGCAAGTAGGATTATTTTTGGGCCAATTCATGAGATTAGCCTAATCCCACCACCCTACAATATCTACGGGACTAATTTTCTTATCCATATACCAAATGCATGATTGCTCTATTCTGAAGCTCATAATCCTTCGGGAATACAATAGCCCCGAACTAAAGAAATGACTCTTTAAGAATAACCTGTGACTTCTAATTCATCTTAATCGAACTTCAAATAAAAGAGATATGGTTACATTCATTCATTAGGATCAGCGAGTGAAACTTTTAGAAAAGATATATGACTAAAATTAAAAAAAAAATAAAGGGCTAGATTGCAACTTACCTGAATGATAGAGGACTAAAATTGCATTTTGCCAGTAAAAGAAAGACAAAAAATGTTTTTAGAACTAAGTTGGGAAATTTTATTTGAAATGGAAGATCTTATCTTATCTTATATATATATTCATAAATTAAAGAAATGTCCAAATCTCATATCAATTCCTAAAACATAAAATAAATTATGTTTTAGTCTATAAACTATTTTTCTTCCATTTTGGGCATGATAAAATTTTCAATTTGTTTCGTCGTTAGTCTTTATATATTTTAGGGTAAATTACACTTTGGTACCCTGTGGTTTGACCCTATTTCACTTTGGTACCCTGTGGTTTGAAACTTGACACTTTGGTACCCTGTGGTATTCTCCATTAACACTTTGGTACCCTTTGGAGCTATTTTGTAATTTTAACCATAATAAATTTTACAAAAATTACATATTTACCCCAAAAAATTTTAAATTTTTCATTTTAGTCCCTATATAATATGTATCCAGGGACCTATTTATAATTTTTTGAAATTTTTTTGGGGTCAATATGTAATTCTTGCAAAATTTGTTATGGTTAAAATTACAAAATAGCTCAAAAGGGTACCAAAGTGTTAATGGAGAATACCACAGGGTACCAAAGTGTCAAGTTTCAAACCACAGGGTACCAAAGTGAAATAGGGTCAAACCACAGGGTACCAAAGTGTAATTTACCCTATATTTTATCTAATTTTTACCTTGATCTTTTAAGGGTAAATTGCAATTTGGTACCCTGTGGTTAGGGGCGGTTCCCCTTTGGTACCCTAAAAGAAAATTTTTTGCATTGTGGTACCCCGTGGTTTTCTCCGTTAGCGATTTGGTCCCCTGAGGTTTTTTTCAGTTAGGATTTAACGGCAAATTTTTGTTAAAATGTCAAAAATCTCCCAAAAAGTCTTCTCTTATGCGTTTTAGTCCTTTCCCTTTACTAAAAGGGATCAAAACATAAAAAATTAATTATAAAAGGGTCTTTAGAATTCTAATATTATAAAATTTTCTAATTGGTCCCTGAGTTCAAATTGGTCCCTGAGTTCAAATTGGTCCCCCACAAAAGCATTAATATTTAAAAAAAACCATTTCATCTCTTCTTCAAATTGGTCCCTGAGTTCAATTTTTATCCCATTATTTTCAATTCCCCTTCTTTTCATCATTTCCATTCATTTTAGTCCCAAATTCTAAAAATAAAATTGTAAAGTGTCCCAAAACTCTTCCAAACATTCCAAATTAGTCCTTAAAAGTATTAAAAACCCTAAAACCTAAACCCCAAATTCTAAACCCTAAAACCCTAAAACCTAAACCCTAAATCCTAAAACCCTAAAATCCTAAAATTGTAAAGTGTCCCAAAACTCTTCCAAACATTCTAATTTAGTCCTTAAAAATATTAAAAACCCTAAAATCCTAAAATCTAAACCCTAAAATCTAAAACCCTAAACTCTAAAATCCTAAATCCTAAACCCTAAACCCTAAACCCTAACCCCTAAACCCCTAAAAAAACTACTCTCTTGCAATTTGGTCCCTAAATCCTACTTTCCTCAATTCCTCTTCACCTTGCCTCAAATTGTTTAAATCAGAAATAAAATAAAAAAATAACATTTTGGTCCCTAAATCTTCATCATTCATCATCTTCGATTCATCATCATTATTCATCATCTTCGATTTTCATCTTCCTCCTTTCATCATCATCATCATCATCATCATCATCATACCCATCTCCACATCTCAATCTTCATCTTCGATTCATCATCATTATTCATCATCTTGGATCTTCTTCTTCTTCTTTTCATCATCACCATCATACCCATCTCCACATCTCAATCTCCAATCTTCAATCTCCAAGAATCCAAAGTCACAAATACAGACAAAATCGCAGACATACACATCTAGATAAACAGAAACAAGAGAGAAAGATCTCAATAATCAGACATTCTTTCCTGCAATACTCTCAACCAACAAGATCTCGTAGCTATCTGAGAACAATAATACTCTGTAGTCGTTTTGGGGACTCTGCGTTTCGATTCAAAGGACAACCCTAACTCGAGGAATCTGCAAGCCATCAACACCATCGCGTTAGATCCACGCATAATTTCCCCGAACTCTGTTTCGCCGTCGCAATTAGGTTTGAGATTTCGCCGCAACATATTCCCCAATTTCGATCTGTTCTTGTTGTTCTTGTTTCTATCATCGATCTGTTCCTTTTGATTTCGCCAGCGATTTCGCGATTTCTGTGATTGGAAGAGACAGAGTTAGGGTGCGTGGGATTGGTCGGAGAGGGTGTTGGATTTGAAGAAGGAGGAGGTTGAGGGTTTAGGATGATGATGATGATGATCGATGATGAGGGTGTCTTCAACCATTCTTCTCGCAGATCTGGATTTTTTTTTAAGTTGAGGGTGTCTTTAGCCTTTGATCAAATGATGATGATGATGAACGATTTTTTTTAAATTTTTAGGATTATTTTTTAATTTTTGGATGATGAACGGATGGTGATGATGAATTGATGAATGATGATGAGGATGAACTAATTTTTTTTTAATGATGTACGATTTAGGGTTTTAATATTTTTAAGGATTAAATTGGAATGTTTAGAAGAGTTTTAGACACTTTAGGGTTTTAGGGTTTAGGGCTTAGTTTTGAATTTTGATTCCTTAGGGTATGAAGAAATTGGTTGTTGATGATGTTGATTTTGTTGTTGAGAGGGTTTTTGATTTATAGGGCTTGATTTTGGAAAAATTTGGGGTTTTGATTTGTTTGTAGTGTACTTGAATGAAAATTGTAGTTGAATATAGGGATTTTTTGATAAATCATAGATGCTCATTTGTCTTTTGAGGTTCTAAGGACTATTTTGATAAAGATCATAAACTTTTGGGATTAAAGTGTAATTAAATCAGGACCTATTCAAAAGAAATCTTATGAAAAGGAGAAAATTTTATAATATTAAAATTCTAAAGACCCTTTTATAATTAATTCTTTATGTTTTGATCCCTTTTAGTAAAGGGAAAGGACTTAAACGCATAAGAGAAGACTTTTTGGGAGATTTTTGACATTTTAACAAAAAATTACCGTTAAATCCTAACAGAAAAAAACATCAGGGGACCAAATCGCTAACGGAGCAAACCACGGGGTACCACAATGCAAAAATTTTGTACCACAATGCAAAAATTTTTCTTTCAGGGTACCAAAGGGGAACCGCCCCTAACCACAGGGTACCAAATTGCAATTTACCCATCTTTTAATTGGACAACTATCTTGGATCATTTTTCTTTTATATTTATTTCTAATAAATGAGTTGGTAGAAAGAAATAAATATCTTTTATCTCATGACAATAACAGATACCAAGTTTTCTTCATAGTCCAATAAATATTAGCATTACAATCTCATCCTTTGATGAGTAATATGAAGATAGGTCAAAATAGGCTAGTCCAATTATCTGATGAACTCGCCCAAGATTTCATCCGGCGAAATCTCAAAATGTGTACGAAGTCAACTTAGCCTGCCTCATATACACTCCTAAAGTCAGTCAAATTTAGAGATAACAAAAATAAATAGAATCACAATAAAGATTAATGATAGAACAAATTGGGAACGAGTAAACTACTAAATTGGTCCCTGGATTATTGACTCGCTGACAGATTGGTCCCCAAATTTAGGAAATTGACAAATAAGTCCCCGAATTTTTCTAAAGAATCAAATAGGTCCCCGAATTTTTCTAACATTTGTCAAATAGGTCCTTCTGTGCATGTTATTCGGGGACCTATTTGACTAACGTTAGAAAAATTCGGGGACCTATTTGACTCGTTAGAAACATTCGGGGACCTATTTGTCAATTTCCTAAATTTGGGGACCAATCTGTCAGCGAGCCAATAATTCAGGGACCAATTTGGTAGTTTACTCAATTGGGAACTTGAGGACAAAAGCGGAACAAAAATATTTTAGTGACCAAAATAAAATTCATCCTAAACTTCAGGCATCAATATGAGGTTTTGACTAAATAGAAAATAGAAAAATAAATAAATAGCACAGGTGGAAAATAGTTAGGGAGAGGAACATCAAATCAAAGACATCGAACCCAAATTGAAGCCAAAATCGGAGCCTCCATGTTTCTCTAATTCTCTGTGCCTAAAAATGGCTGCCAAAGAAGAAGTGCTTGCAGAAGTTGAAGCTGTAGAAGCTGTATATGGTGACGATTGCCTCGTTTTTTATTCCTTCCCTCCTCATCTCCATATCTCCCTGAAGCCAAGAACCGCCGATGTCTCCTCGGAGCAGGTAGGTATCTTTTCTTCTTTTTCCCAGCTATCTGTGTAGAAAGAAACTCTGAATTCTTCACTGTTTGGTTACTCAGAAAAGATAGCTAAACACATTACTGGTCAAGTTATACGGAACTAATGATATTAAAAGTTCATCGGTACAAAGAGAGCATGGCTATTTGTAATAAAATCAGCTTTGTTGTCTATCTAACTTCAATGCTTTCAGAGTAGGATCTTGACTATCTCAAACGTCCTTGTGTCCCATATTGTTCAATCTTTGGGGTCTATTTTGTTGGTTGGGAGTATAGGAATCAAGAATTAGTTGAGTTAATTAAACTGATTGAATCAAGAATTAGTTGGGCAAGACTCAATCAGTTTAACCCAACTAATTCTTGATTGAATTACTCTCCTATAGGGAGATTGCAACATTATATATGTTTGCCTTGTTTATTTTTATCTTGTTATGGTATTGTTTCTAGAGAATATTTTCACTGGTGCAAGTACACCTATGTTAATATTTTGTTTATAATTTCCCCTTACAGTTTGTCGAAGCAATTATAAAGCTACAGGCTAGCCCACAGGTAGGCTTCTCTTTATGGATGCAAACAATCAGAATTTAGGCTACTGGGCTGCAGTATCTTAAAAGGATATTGCTTACACTCTTAAAAGTCATTTCTTGTTGATGAGATGGCATGACTAATTTCAAGCAATTCAATTTAGTTTAGACTATAACTATTCATCTTCCCCTAGTCACTCTGTGTTTAGCTTAGTTTAGAATACTTGCGCAATATTCCACAATCAATATGCATATATTATACACTATTGCACTGACTTTTGCCTATTTCTTATGATAGTATCCAAAGGAACCACCGAGTATTAATCTAGTGGATTGCAAGGGTCTTGATGAACAGAGACAGAAGGTTCTCATGAATTGCATACAAGACAAAGCCTGCGAGCTCTCCCCTTGTTTAATGCTCATAGCTCTCTGCGAGGTAACAGTGAGATTATTAATATGGTTCAACTTTTTAGATGTATCATTCATGGTTTAGTTTATATCTATTTAATACTTGTCTAGTCACCCAAAGTGTATACAACTTAATATTTGGTATTGTTTATTTAAAAATTTGCCTCATTGATCAATTGTCCACCCAAAAAAAAAAAAATCTACATTCTTGTCGTTAGAGATTATATTAAAGCTATCTATTGGCCTTCACATAACAGCTTAAGATATTGAGTTGAATTAGTTCTTGACACAGTACCACAGCTTTTGTGACTAATGATTAGGAGTTTGATCCTTGCTGCTCCCTCATCCAATTAATTAAAACTAAGTTTTAGATATGTTTGACCAGTGCTTTCCACCAAGATTATTAAGATCGAGATCTTAGATCGTAAGATCCTATAAGATCGAGATCTTAATAAGGCCAACCTTGCCGGATCGTATAAAAGATCGTATTTAGTTAGGATCGGACTAAGATTGCGATTTTCTAGTTAAGATCGTAGGATCGTACGATCCATACGATCTGAGACAAAAAACTTTTTTTTTTGCCCAAAATGCAGTGTTTTATACATTTTTTTATTATATTTTTATTGTCTGGCCCAAAACGCATAAGTGAGGCAAATTTAGGGTTTCACATTTAGGAAAAATTTGTATTAATGGCCTTATATTGTTATATTGCAATGCTACCAATTGGTTATATTGCATGAGTTATATTGTTTTTGATTCATGTAAATGTAATCAGATTATTTTGTAGTAATGGCGTCATTTATTGATATGAATCTGTCTCTATTTTGTAGTATATACTATAGAATCAAAGTTATATTGGTTTTTATCTTTATTTGTAAGATGTTTGACACAACAAATGTAAATATACCATAAAAATATAAATTTTTAGACATATTTAGAATAAATATAATTTGTTAAGATCTTACGATCCTAATTGTTAAGATCTTACGATCCTATTTTTTTTGTACAAAAAAAAGGTTAGGATCTTACGATCCTCGATTCGATTTTACGATTCGATCTATTTTTTTTTCGTTCCGATCTTTATTAAGATCTCGATCTTAATAACCTTGCTTTCCACACTTCAAGTCTGTCAGGCATTCACGTGACGATGTGAGTATAGAACTCGTAATGGCTTTCACTTAACAATTTAAGATTTTCAGTTGAATTAGTTCTTGACACTTGTCGGTCTCATTACGGATGCTTTTGTGGTTTAAAGAAGCGGTACAGAAGTTCCACTATTGTTTTATTCAAATCAATCTAACTTTGTTGAATTAGTACCAAATTCTATTTGGTCT
The DNA here is from genome assembly GCA_003254925.1 of Chamaecrista fasciculata. Taxonomy (NCBI): domain Eukaryota; kingdom Viridiplantae; phylum Streptophyta; class Magnoliopsida; order Fabales; family Fabaceae; genus Chamaecrista; species Chamaecrista fasciculata. The sequence continues at coordinate 125,296 of QANZ01041863.1, forward strand.
TCTTCCATAGGTACTAGAATGGTCAAGTTTTAATTCATACTAAAACCTTCATATTAAATTCAGTTAAAAACCATCAGCAGACCATGCTACAAAATAGCCCAAAAATTAATAAAATAAGTAAAACAATTTTAAACCTATCTACCCTAGAGCCTTCTCAATATCAATTCCAGACTACTCACCTTCTTTCAAGCTACACTCCTAGCCTTATTTGTGGATAGTGAAGGCCGACCCAAACCCTCCAAGCAAGGAAAATTTGGCATATTTAATATTTTCAATATAAAGATCTCCTTCTCCTAAGAGAATTTTTTTCTCTCAACATAAGTGGAATCTGAATCCCTTAGAATCTAACTCATCAAATTCTAGTTATGGGAAAATGCAAATCCATTTTAACTAATATTTCTTTCGCCAACAATTTATTGTTTAAGAAGGATTTGATCATAATCATTACTGAGGTTAGCTCTTTCAGTCTTCTGTCTGTTGTTCATGGGTGACTTATATTGTAGGAAGCGGTGGAGAAACTCTCATCTATGAATCATCCTGATGGTGATTGTCCGTTGTGTTTATACCCTTTGGTCTCAGAAGATAAACAAATTGAATCTCTTCCTTTTATGAAATTAATGTCATGTTTTCATTGCTTTCACAGGTGACCTCTTGTTGCTTTATGTTTTTGTGCTTAATTAATTACAGGTGACAACTGACAGCATGTTATATTTTGGGATATTAACCTCCCTCCTTATTTTCTTCAACAATTGGCAGGAAATGTATCACTAGATGGTGGAACTGGCTTCAAAATACAAAAGAAACAGTCTCTACCAATTCAGTTGCAGTAACTGTTAATCCTACCCAAAATATGGAAAATGAGAAAGGTGCTTCTTATTTCAAGTTGACTATTAATTTTAATATGAACTTGTTCTCTATATATAAACTGGGGAATCAAGTTTGTTGGGGTGATGCATTATAATAAAGTTTTTATTAAGGGGTGTTCTGCTGCTGAAGTGTATCAGTGAATTTCTGATTTTAACTGATTTCAACTGAAGTAATAAACATATTATCACTTGAGTTATGATTTCGCAATACTAAACCTACTGACCATATGTGTAATTCTTTGGTGTCAAATGACAGGCTTTCATTGTTAGCCTCGAAATTTGATAGGATTATTTAATTTGTTGGTTCTTGTAGTTTTATTATTATTTTTTTAATTGAGAACGTGCTGTTATAAAATTGTCACATGATAGAGATTGGATAGTATGAGATGCCAAGTCCCCCATTGAGTAGAATTAGCTGTTTGGTGGACTAAAGTGGCTTGGTTTTCTTCTCTCAATGTTTAGGTTTTTAGGGAAGGGTCTCCATGGTTTCTTGGGTCTCATCAATTGGAATTAGAGATTGGTTGTCAGCAATATGGGGAGGGCTCATTGTAGAGGATTGACCTTGAAAGGATTCTAATTGGTAGAAGGCTGAGTAAATTATTCTAGATATAGCTGCGGGGATGTTGGCTCTTCAAGGGCGGTGGTTTGATAAGGATTTGGGTAATATGGGATGTTCAAGTCCGACACTGAGTAGCATGAGCTAGTTGATAGAATACTTAAGTAGGTTGGTTCTCTTCCCTCAATAATTAGATTAAGTTGAAGCTACTCTTTTGACCTTCTTATAATTGATGTCAAATGACTCAATTCATCTTCCTCATTTGTGGCATTCATAGAGCTTTCAAATTTCTATGGTTTTAAGTTCAGAGTTCAGGCTATAGAGTACTCTTTTACCCTTGCTGGTGTCTCTTTGTTATTCTTCTTGTTTGTAGAAGTTTTTCCTCTCGGCATATTTTATGAAATTCATATTAATCATCATGAATATCTGCCTCTGAATTTCTTTTGGTTTGCTAGGGACAGGCCAAAAGACTAAAGAGGGTGTTGGAAACTGCCCAGTCTGTCGCAAGCCATTTCATGTCAAGGATTTGGAGCATGTGCTTGACCTCATTAGCTCAAATACTTCCCAATTGGTAAGTCTTTTGAGTTAGTTCATGTTATCCAAGTATCTTCATGCAGTTGAGGGTTTGATCCTATGTAACAGGTACCCTCATTTTCCTAATTCAATTAAATTTCAACACAATATATGGCTAGGTTATGCATTATTCATCATGCTTCAAACTCAAAGTGCTTTGTTTTTTTTTTTTTTGGACTGATAACTCAAAGTGCTTTTGCATTAAGGGGTGTGGTAGTAATTAATATTCTTAGTCCTCCTAACAAGATGAGCTTCTGGGACATAAAAATGAGGCTTTACCAGAATCAGGCTGGATCATAAGCTTATAATAGTTATTATGCATATTGGATGAGTTGAAATATAGTCTTATGTATTTATTTATGTGAAGCAAGAGCAATTTTAGTGAGACGTAGTTGAACTGCTTGATTGTCCATTGGCTTTCCATGTCTGACTAAATCCATGTAGAGACTTTAGAATCTTATCCTGTATAATAAGATGTGGAGACTTTAGAATCCTATCAAGGTTATGGAAAGTTAAGAACTAGGCATAACACATATGCTTATAAAAACACACATCCACAGAATGTGTTGTGTTTGTGTTTCTTAAGGTTCGATGCATTAACTTGTGGATGCTCCGCATGTAACTAGTAATGATTGAATTCCTATAGAGTGATGATTAGGTCATAAAACTTTTTCTTTTAAAAACTTTGTTCCTTTACTGCCACTGAAGTGAGTTCCTGCTTTCTGATGGAATCTAGAGTTTAGAGAAAATGGATGCCGATGATGACAATAAGATACTTCATTCTGAGCATGAGATCATTAGGAGAGAGAAATATGAGGCCATATTAAAATTACAGGAAGAGAAAAGTGGTGTCATCGAACCCAAAAGAGAAATAGTCATACAGCCTGGTATGTTCCTTCCACAACCAGTTGCAATTCCCAGCTCTGCATCCACTGAGGAATCTGCTGAGCAGCAAGAAAAAGAAGATGCAGTTGACGCGGCATCCAGAAAACAGGGGAATGGTACTGTGTCTGAGCCTAGCTCTAGCCGTAACCAAAGAAACGGCAGAGGAAGAAGTGATCACCGCCCTCGTTCCTTTCATTCCTATAACTCGACTGCAAAAAATTCAAGAAAACCAGCCCCCCGGCAGTGGGTTAGAAAAGACAATGACAATGGTAAGCAGCAGAAATGATCACTCTTAATTGCTGTAGTTCATGTTTATACATCAAACAGTGTATAGAAGGCATGGAGCAATATGTAAAATTAACAGGAAGGGATGCGTTCCCCACCCTATAGCCATCTTTTTGTTTTAGGAGTGATGGAATGAAACTAGGGGATGAAAACAGATGCAAATGGTACTTAGTTTAACTGCATCTTTCCAAGTTTTTTTCTTTTTATTTCTTTTATAGAGATTTCAGCTGGGAAAACTTTTATCTTTCTTTGCCCACACAATATTTCTTCTCCTGCTCATCAAATTTGGTATACAATAATTTTTTTTGGGTTACTAGACTGATATGCATCGATAGTTAACAATTAATCTTTAACTCTACAATTTGGATCATCTATAATACTTTAGGGGTGTAGTGCTGAGAGAGATAGGAATAGGTTAGAGAGAGAAAGTGTTAGTGAGACCCACTTTCTCTCTCTACTTGTTTTCTTCTCTTTCTGCACTTCACTTATAATGTACTATAGAGGATCCAAATTACTCTAACTTTATTGAAATTCATTGCATAGAAGAAAAGTGTAGCATACACGTTGCCTCAATAATTAAATTTAAAACATGATCCTTAAACAACCTAAATAATTACTACTTGTACTTGGCCTTTAAATTTTTATAGAATATGAAAACAATTATTTATAAATGTTTCTTTCAAGTATAATCTATTCATAAATCATTAAATTCTCTAGAAAAAACTATAACCTAATTTCTAAATGGATAAAAAGAACTAAGCCTATTTATAATTAGAGTTCAACTAAAGGAATTCTAACTAACAATTAGTTAAATATATTTAAATACAAATATACAAACAAAATCAAAGTATTTAATTTGTTAATTATTATATTTTAATAGTTAATATATCATATATATATAAAAAAATCGTTCATCAAAATTTATTATTTAAAGAATCAATATATATATATATATATATTTGCCAACTTATATAATTATGAATACCTTTTGGATATCATTAAAATATTACATGCGATTATAGACAATGTCTTATATAATAAAGCTCAGAAAAGAGCTCAGCTTTCTGCTTGCCTTTATCATAACCAAGTTCATAAATGGATATGGAGTTCCATGAAGAAACTGACAGCTATATGTATTATGTATATGACCTTTTTTTTCCAATAAGTTCCAGGGAGAAACAGGTCCATTAATTACAGGCTGAGATGAACACTTCTGATTATTTCTCTTAGTTTGTTCTTATATTATAGTATAGTATATATATATATATATACTGATATATATTACTCCATTTACTGGCCAACAAGGGGAAAAAAAAAACCTTCATTTAAGAGAGGTCACTTGCCAGGAAAGTAGGAGGACTAATCAAGTAGAATTTAATGCAAAGCATGTTCCTAAAGGTATCCCTTGTTTATTGCATAGAAGAGTTTGGCTAAAATGTAAAATTTTTTTTCGTAATTACTATATAAAAATCTCTAAAAAAGTGATAGAATTTTCCTTTTAAAATTTGTAATTTTATACAACAGATTTATTGTCAAATTTTCTTAATGTTCTTTTTTTGTACTTCAAATGTTCAAAATTAATTGTTAATTATCAGTGTTTTTAATGATAGTTAAAACATAAAAAATTTAAATATATTAATTTATTTAAAATAAAAATCTTAATAAAATGGCTCTTCCACCCAAGATAGAAACTTTTTTTTTTTTGGCCTGAAACATAAAACACAACAAAAAAATTAAATCTCTCCCTAACATCAATAAGAAAACTAGAAAGAACATCAACTGAGGAAGGTGGGGGGTTTGCAACCCATCCAAGAGGACCCATCTTCGTGTCAGACAAATTGGCAAGACAATCAGCTGTCAAAATAGAAACTTTAATGTGTAAAGATCTTTCGATATTTTTATAAATTAAAGACTTTATTTTTTTTGTCAACAAATGTTTGTCCAGTTAATAAGGAGTCAACGCATAACTCATAAAGTCGTGAGTTCGATTCTCACGGTCGATGTGAGGGTCTTGTTAGTAGGCGATTTGTAAGTACCTCTTTAAGAGTTTGGAGGCTTACCCTAGCTTTGGTGAGACTTCAGGGTCCAATTCACTTAAACTTTTCGTATACCAAAAAAAAGTTTTTGTTTTTTATTTATGAATTCATGATTGGGTTAATAATTTACTAAAAGCAAGTATATTTAATTAAAGTGTCCTTTTAGGGTAGAAAAATAGAAGTTTTTGGGCAAAACAAGTATTGGTTTAAAAAAACTTCAGGTTATGTTTGAAAGTTTAAGTGAGGATGGAAAGAAATCCATTTCCTTCCTAACTGTGCATCCAAACATATTAGTGTGTATATGACAATTTGTAGACCTTTAAAATCCTGTACATATATATTATTTCTTCTATAATAGCATCAACAATCAACAATAGTCTTTAAAATAGGGGAAAATATAAGGACCCCCTTCAATTATGGTGTGATTGTAAATAGTTTCCTACAATTATAGTGTAAGTTTCAAATAACCTCTTATATTATGAAACTTATAAAATATCCTTCTTTCATTATAGTCATGTTGTAAATATTTCCTTGAATTACAAAATTTAGATAAGGTCTACACTCCACACTGATAATTGATAAATATTAAATAATAAATCGATCACTTTTTCTTTTCTCCCATATTCATTCTTATAATTGGACTTCATTTAATTTATGTGTATATATCTATACTATATTATATGGCTAAGGGGCTTTATGGTTGGTCAAAAATAATTAAATTAAAAATTAAAAAAATAATAAATAAATATGTGGAACTTGATAATTGGCTAACCATATAGATAATGGGAGAAAGAAAGTAATAGATGAGATTTAAGAAAGAGAAAACTTATTATTTGGTCTTTTAATTTTCATACTTTTAACGATTTAGTCCTTGAATAATAGAAATATACTATTTAGTCACTGAATAACTACAAATATCAAATCAAACGTTACATCCATATTTCCGTGCCGATTAGGGCACGGAAAGCCCCTAGTATATTTATATTTGTCACTTGCCTATAAAGTTGGAGCATTAAGTTGAATTGAATGCATATCATGTCCAAAAGCCAAAAGGTATCCCTTGTCTTTGATATTGAAAAGTTCAATATAATTCATTAGTAACCTGTTTCTATTTTTTTCTTTTGAAATATCAATATGAACTTGAGAAAATCTATCATTTGGTCCCTGAATTTACATTAAGTTAACTAATTAGTCATTAAATAATTGAAATACACGATTTGGTTCCTGAAATATTTTAATTATCAACTATTTGGTCCCTAACGATGGTTGGTCCTTGAATTTGAACTAATTTTATAATTTTTGGTCCTTGATTTTTACTGAATTAATTTTATTTGGTTTTTGAATTTGAACTAATTGTATATGTTTTGATCCCTAAATTTGTATTAAATTAATACTATTTGGTCCCTAAATTTGAACTAACTTTATATTTTTGTTTTTAAATTTGTACTAAATTTATACTATTTGGTCCTTGAATTTGAATTTTTTGGTCTCTGAATTTAATTCAATGACTAAATCGTTGACAATTGCAATAATTTATAGAATGAGTAGTATATTTTGATTACTCAATAACTAATTAGTTGACTCGATATGAAATTAGAGATTAAATAAGTTTTTTATACGAACTTAATTAATGAAAAATAGTTAGAAGTAAATTGAAAAGTGGCCTCAAATATATTAATGATGGTTGCCGGGTCCACCAATTATAATTAAACCTAATCTGCACTCAAAGATAGAATATTAGTAGTAGAGGCGAGAATAGGGTCGATCCACAGAGACTAGTCTTGCCCAAAGGTTATGCAGTTATAAGCCAGAGAAATAAAGAACCAATGAATACGTCTTGCCCAAGACTAATGTCCGTGACTTTAGTCTTGCCCAAGACTAATGACGTAAGAGTGAATTTTGAACGGATTTAATGAAAAGCAACTGTAAATTAAAAAGGTTGTTACCGATTGATTGGAGCCTTGGCTGGGATTGTTTTTCATGGAGTTTCACACTTGATCATCGATTCCAAAATATTAATTCATCAATTATAAAATAGGTTAACGAAATCACACAGTGATATCACTCTTTCTTAAAAGTTGATTAAAGGATAACATACCCAATTTAACCACTTATTAACTAGACGAATCCGACACAGTCGACAATTCAATCTAAGGTAACAGAACTAAGACCCGAAAGATATTAACCCTAAACAATTAATTTACAAAATTACTTGTTCAGATTTTCTTCTCCCTAACATGGTACAACCATCTTAGTTACTACTTAGTGATGAACTTACTAATTACAAATCAATAAGAACATCTAGCGTTATGTTTACAAATCAATTA